>CM052208.1:5650663-5809099 GCA_028454225.1 Lasioglossum leucozonium
AGTCTCCGAAGACTCCGGTGCAGCTGAAGAAGGACGAGCAGTCTCCCTGTGCCAGGCCTCGTAACTCCAGAAGGATGTCATTGGTCCATTACGAGTCGAAGAATATTGAAGAGTCCTTAAAGACGCCGACGCAGCAGAGGAAGAACACTGAGCTGGAGGCGGACGCCGCATACTCTCCCAGCACCAGATTTCTGACCTCCAGGAGGAAGTCGATTGAACTGGAGAACCTGGTGAGGAGCAAGCAGCCTCCTAAACAGAAGAGCGTGGTTCGAGATATCATCGACTCTATGACAGCGAGGGCTATCAAGCATGCCTTGTTGCAAAAACAGAACAACGTCCCTGGAGCGCACCAGAATTTTGTGAAAACCGTGGTAGACGCTCTGGAGAAGGGGAACTCGTCGCTCCCGGATGAAACTATTCAGGAATCATTCACTTCGACGATCAAGAACGAAGACGATCTAGGAAGTGCTAGCGAGTCGGATGTCAAATCCTCCTCTACGACGGTGTCTTGCAAGGACACCGAGAGCAGCAGCGACTCTGATCAAAGGTCTCCAATTTTGTTGGAAAGCGATGATAGTCGCAAGACCTTCGACTTTGACGTGTCCGTGGACACCAACAAGGCTTCGGAGCTGAAACATCAGCACGATGACGACTCCGTCTATTGGATTCCGGTGTCCAGATGCAAGCTGCCCAGGACCAGCTCCCTCCTCAGCATGATGTCGAGACTTTCAACTAACGCCGATTCGTCTCCGTGTGTCAGCCCCATCAGAAGCGATAACGAAAACGAAAACACACAGGTTGCATGGGGAGCAACCTTCAGAAAAAATCGTGCGCTGTCCAGGAACCTCTTCAGGATCGACGAGACCATCGTCATCGATTCCGGATACTCTGATAGATCTGATAAATCGGCTGTGTGCTGCTCAGTGACAGATAGCAATTGGTCCGAAGACACGCAATATGAGAGTGGACCCGAGGTACGTAAGAACAGAATCACGAGAGGGTCCAGGAGGAGGTCTAGCATTGGAGCCACGTTCCGGGTTAGTGATTAAGTGGTGGGGGGATTTGGCGCTTGGGAGCGTTACCACTTGCCCTCTGGAGCAATTTTTTAATAGATCTTTGTGAAATAGAATTTTAGTAGAAAAAGGGAAATTAGTTTTCTTGGGGATAATGATACTCGTATCAAGTTCGCAAGTTGTGGCCCTTGTGAACGTTTTAAGTTGCCCTCTGAGGCATTTTGTTACTCGTCGTTGAGTAAAGAGCTATTTTTTTATTGAAAGAGGTAAAGGTACTAGTTTTTTTTAACATTCGTGATATACCAGATTGTGGCCCTTGAGAGCATCTTCAATTGCCCTCTGGGGTAATATATTATTCGTTATTGTTTAAAAAATAGAATTTTAGGGGTGAAAAAAAAAACTAGTTATATTAATTTGTACATAGCAAAATCATTAATCAGAAATTGAAACTCTACATCAATCCACTTTTTGTAAACCTGAGTATAAATCTTGATAGATCATCGAATAAACATTTTAAATTGCTACATGTTAAAAATCGTTTTTGAATGAAATTATTTAATACGATCGAAAAAGAATAGTGTGGGATCAGGAATAATGGGAGGGTTCCGAAAGGCCCGGGTTCGATTCCCGCTGGCGCCACATACGTTCACTAAAAACTTAGAAGTTTAACGACTAAATACATCGCTTTGCAACAATACACACGCGCGCAAAACTTGCTCTCGTTTTGCGCCACATTATCCACTGCTCGGCAAATAAGTCAACGATCAAAATTTCATCATCTCAAATTGTTTTCAAACCGCCGCACCAGCGGTTTCCTAGTTTTTTCTAAAATCCTACATCTATTTGCGAATATTATGCATTCATTACGAAAATGCGCGCGCGCCTGTGTGTGTGAAATATAAAAAAGAATAACAGCTTCCAACTTTTTAGTGAACGTATGGTTGCGATGACGAATGATTTGTGTGCAAAGATCGTGTGTTTTCGATTTGTATTTTGTAATTGATATGAGAACATGAGGTAATAAAGAACTAATTAAAAGAAATAACGATTACTTGACTTTGAGTCACTTTGTTGCTTCCTTTCCTAATAATGTAAGGAGACCTGTTAAAAAATTTCTTTTCCTCAACCACGGTGCGCGGATTACTATGAAACGATATTTTTAATTCAAAGATTGCATCGAGTCTATTTCTGCGAGCTGTGGCAACAGATCCTTGTCTGTGCAATTGATAATACAGCATCGCGAACAGCTGTTTAACAAACTTCTCGCGT
The DNA here is from genome assembly GCA_028454225.1 of Lasioglossum leucozonium. NCBI lineage: Eukaryota > Metazoa > Arthropoda > Insecta > Hymenoptera > Halictidae > Lasioglossum > Lasioglossum leucozonium. Next base: position 5,652,946 of record CM052208.1, read on the forward strand.
ATCGAATCGCTAATTCCCAGTCTACCGAAGAAATCCGTGGCATGATCGAATGAAATGAATGAATAATCGCTGCTCGTTCCACATACTTGCGCAAAAATACTAAATCGACGCTCGCGAAATGATTGCAAGACCGATTTTGTTTCACCTTTTCTACTACTTGATCGATACAATATTTAACCGAATGAATGTTTCAAAACATTTTGCACGAAGGTCCGCGGTCTAGTTACCAAACTGTTAACACGCGCTCGTTTTCCCCTCAGAACTCGAAAAAAGTGAATAGATCGTTTATGTACACTAACAGTCGACCTCTATGGTATTTATCGTTCGACAAGGAATTAGTATAACTGTATCAAGCCGGCAGTAACGTCGCAGCAAATGTGCGTCGCGTCGTTGACAAATTACCAAAACAACAGTCAGACGTGAAATCGGAATGAATCAATCTCGCTAAATGAGAACAGAAAAATTTGAAGAGTCAAAGCAGAATAGGAATAAGTATCAGAAATGGCAGTAAAAATTGGAAATCGTCATTTCAAATCAACTTCGAACATCCTCGACGATGTTGGAAGCGATAAAATGGCAGATAGAATACGAAACATTTCAGAAGATCGCTACAGAACTTACACTTTCACAGATTTTCAACAGGAGAAACGAAAATTCGCGAAGAAACATGAACCAAAAAAATCGCAAAATCTTCTGAAGAAGCTTCTAGCATCTTTAGAAAAGAAAAACGAAGCCTGCAAAGCTGACGATGAATTTTTTACCGAATACTACAGAAGAAACGATTACTCAAACCCTAATTCCGATTTGTTTAGCGAAGGATTGCAAAATATCCGAGAAACGAGTGAAAATTGTCGATTTTCTAGTCCAAGGTCCAGTGAAACATTTTTGATTAATCGTTGCAGACCTGATTTAGTTTCCAAAAAACTGCCAGTTGTTGAAAACAGGAAAAATGAGGAATTGTTGTTTGAAGATGCTACAATTGACGATAAAGTGGATAAATTGTTGCATATAAATAAAAGTGTGGATTTTGCGAATTCGAGACGATTCAGGAAAAGTACAAATGATTTGAACAGGTGCACTTTGGAGAAGATATTTACAGATACAGATTGTAAACAGGAGATTGATGTAAAGAACTCGAGAAAAAAACATGATCGGAAGAGGTCCTTTAAAGAATTTTTGGGCTCCATGATGAAGTGGAAGAAATCGAACAGGAAGCAAAAGCCACGGAGATTCGTATCCTGTGAGCATTTGGTGGATAACTCGCAGATTTTCGACAAGGAGAATGTTAAACAATTGTCTAGGGCTTCTTCTTTGAACACTGTTGTGCTCGATGATTGCGCCGAACGACCCACAATTCAGGTAAAGTGGAGAAATTATGGTGTTACTAATTAATTTAATATGTTATTGCGTTTATAGGTGAAGCCACAGAAAGCAACGATACACCCTATTTACAATGGGAAAAGGAACGAACAGCTTTTGGAAATTCTCGCGAGGAACAAAGAGATTCAGCGAATTTTCGCGATGAAGGGAAGTGTAGAGAACCTCGTCAAGCCTTCCGCAATTAAAGACATAGAGAAACGCCTTTCCCACCCTCTGGATAACTCATGGAATGACGGCAGAATAACTACCCGTTGGAAATAATTATTAACGAAAGGGGAACAGTATTGAAACGAGAACTGTCATTACTAATGGACCGTGGATTCCATGAATCTGTACTATTCTGACTAAAACACGACGCGTATATGTAGATGTAAAAATAGCAAAAAGTAGATTTTAGTTTCCTATAGAACTCAACAGATGTATTGATTGTTAATACATAATAATTCTTGTCTGATTGCATTTTTTTTAAATTAACTCGTCATAACCTATATTTGTACAGCTCGTGAAAATCGGATCGCCATAACCTAATTTTGTACAGCTCTTGAACATTGACGATCAATCTGTACATAATCTACACATGTTTATACAATAATAAAATAAAACCTGTGAAAATCGTCTACCGGTTATCGAGGTATAGAAAGAAAGTAAATATTTGTTGAACAATGGCATTGTTACTGACATTATTAATGATAATATTGAGAACCACTGCTCCGGCCAGATATTCCCGCAGCGACGACTGTTTATGTGAGAACATTCGATGATCGACCGTACGGGTTGTGCATGCGACACAGTGTCGAAATAAATACATGTCAAAACTTGTCAGGATTTATCACGGTTAACCTTCGGTGACGCGTATTACAGTATTGTGTCGTTACGCACGAGATCCCGACGAGCTATGCAGGAGTTTCCGTACGTGTTGTCAGAGTACGAGGAAATAAATTCTCTTCTGTACAAACCCATCAATTCTACCCAACGGATCAAGGTACTTTATTCAATTATCAAGTTATTCTTACATAATAAAAAAGAGTGATTACGCCGTGCGACAGTCACAATACCTGTGACGCCTGTATCGATTAATTCTCTGTTGTTCCATTGTTATCGCGTGTACATCCATCCACAGATCAATGTCACTTGGCTTGTCAAGTTCGAATTAGCTGTCGTTCGATTGTTCCGTTAATCGGCGAAAATAGTTTTGTTTTTCTTTAGCTGCAAATACGAATGTTACAATAATGACAGAAAATGGTAAAAATATTAAACGATTTCATAACCTGACAACAAACTGTATGCTCATTAATTTACAGTACACATGTTTCAACACGTCATCCAACTATATCATCCTGGGCTCGACCAGTGGCAGCATCTACCTGTTTTCGAGGAAGCCATGTACCTTTCTGCAACTAATACCACTATCAGTAAATCGGTTCTTTTAGATTAAAGTCTGTCATTGACTTGACACTGTGCATGAATAACATCAGACCAATGTCGATGTACGTATTCCTATCGAAAGGAGGAAAAATGAAAAAAAGAGGAGTGTCAATGCTGTGCTGTTAATGTCAGGCAGACACATCTACGTTTGAACCATATATAATAATATAAACGCATGGACTCTGGTGTTGTTCAACTACTAAGTCAGCAATGGTCGTAAAGGTATAACAACTTTATAATACCGCGCTAACTTATTTTTGCTTTACTATAAAAGGAGGGAGCCGTCTGTCGAGTTCTGATATCACCTGATGAGAAGACGATTGCATTAGCCACTGTACGCGGAACGGTTTGTCTAGTATCATTGAAGCCCACACCTAAATTAATAGCAGTATCAACAGAGCACATAAACGAGCAGATTAACAGCCTCTGTTGGAACGACAGTAGCTCCGAAGTGTATGCAGGGGATTGGAATGGTAAAATCTCAGTTATGGTATTGTCAATTTTTAAGGTGAGCAATATGTTCAATTTACATGCATATAAACAGAAACATAACTATGTACCGATTGAATAAAAATGATTCCAGGTTAATGGCATGTTTCAAACACCAGCGTGCGCCCTGATGGATCTTGATTCAGCCATCGTGCAGCTCAGTTTCTCGTCACCTTTGTTATTAGCATCGACTTTGACGCGTTGCTACATTTGCGATACTGTACAAGAACAGTATAAACAGGTGGGGAACAAGGCTCGTAACGGGGAATTCGGTGCCTGTTTCTATAAGACGTATTGTAAAGAAGATACCAGTACACCGGTTGCTCAAAAGGAGGAGAAACTGATGAACAGAAAACGCACCTTCAGTTTCATTCCCGAGGGCAACAGTAACGTGCAAGAGGAGAACTTCCCGCAGATATTCTGCGCTCGACCAGGCTCCAGACTGTGGGAAGTGTCCGCGAACGGGGTGGTGATGAAGACTCATCAATTCAAAGAGGCTCTGGCCATTCCACCCGTGACGATATGCAAACCTAATCTTAGAAAATCCATGTATCAGAAGCAAATCGAGCAAACGACCTGGACACCGCAGTCCGTCAATTTCACACATTTATTCGTTACTGCAAAGAAATATTTATTTTCATACACGTCCAGAGGCCTATACATACTCGACCCGGTGACCGCGACCGTGATACTGTGGAACAACGAATTTTCAAACATATCCATGGCGGAGACTGTCGAGAACAGGATATATTTGATGACGACTGACGGGGAGTTTCACTGTTTGACTCTGTCCTTCTTAGACTCTTTAATATTGTGCCTGTACAATAGGAAAAGCTACTTTGAATGCTTAGAGTTATGTCTGATGCACAAAGTACAATTGAGGAAGCTGGTGAGCAAGTTGGAGATCGGTAAGGTGTGCGCCGTGGAGAACAAATTGCAGATACTCAGGGACGACGAGCTGTCAACGTTGCTACACCCTCTGACAAATCTTCTGGAGTCTAATTCAAAGGCTAGCCCCAAGAAATTAGACTCGGGGATTGTCGTAGTTAATTCTGGAAACTCAAACGACGAGGAGATTTTTATGTCCAAGTCTGCATCTCATTGCACCAAGACTGAATCGAAGGAGGAGATCAATGAGGTTAACAGACCTGAAGATGCTAATTGTAACACGGCGAATGAGGAAAATAATGTTAAAGAGGTACCAGAGGAGTTAGATCCGAACAGAAGTGCAATGCAGAAAATACAAGCAGACTTAGGAGCTGTAAACGCTTTAATTGCAAATATTAGACAGTCCATGAGTGAAGGGGAGTTAGAAAATATAATATCAGACGTTGATTGGAGACTGAACGTGATCAAAGACTTCTATGAGACTCTAACTGACCTGAAGAGCTTCCTATACGAAATATTGAGGAGTGCAGAACTGTATTACTTTAACACTCTGTTGGAGAACGTTTCGATGCAGCTGCTTCAGTCTACAGATAATACACACATTGTGAAACAGATAACGAAAGCCTTTGTCAACGTAAACGCTCACAGCTGCAGAAGATGTACCTGCGGTAGTCCATACTCGATCGACGAGTTAGCAGAACCAAAGTTCCTGGGGGTCGGCAGGACCCTTCTCAAAAAGCTTATGAACGAGAATCAAGAACAGTGTATCAATTTTTGCAACAATGTACCTTACATGTGGAGGGAGTATTTGCCAGTATGTATGGATCAGAATGGTGTGTCAATGTGTGATTCACTACGTCAGTGCCTTCAGATGAGAGACACTGTTGCACTATCCATGCTTCTGCCAACGTTGGATGGAAAACTGTGGAGTGTTTTCGCGACACAGGTGAAACAAACTTACGAGGGACAGTGTCTGTTCTGCAGCAAGTATATTAAGCGTGGGAACAACGATGCGGTAGAATCGATAGAGTGGAGCGCTGTGATACACGAAATCATAAAGAAACAGGGACCTGATCTTGCAATGGCACTACTAGTTAAGTTAGAGAAGGCTGTACCGAACATTTCTATCGATAAAAGGTAATCTTTAATTATATGGGAGGGATTTTTCACAATTCGATCGTGAAATGTAATTGCTATGAATTGTTGCAGCGTGTTCCAGTCACTCGTATTTACGAAAATCTTGTATCAGCATGGAATGAAGCGCACAATTAACTTCAATAAGAACAGTCTCGACTCGTCAGAGTATAACACAATGTGCTCAGCAAAGGTAGTTAACTATTTAGTGAGAAAAACAATTGCATAATTTTGTAAAAAATTGTGTTGCTTTCTGCAGGTTCGAGACGATTTGATGGAAGTCCTTGAGAAAGATCTAGGCAGACCTATTGGGAAGAATATTTTCGGCAATGGGGCACACCACTGGGGGATGCACTATCAGAATAAGTTCTCGACGTGTCCGTGCTGCACCCTGTCTCTGCAAACGCCGGTTTTGTTAGGTAACAATGGAATCGCGATATTCGGTTGCGGTCATGCTTACCACGTGAACTGTATGATCGAGAAGAAGCTGACGACGTGTAATCTGCATTCTTAAATGTATATACATACTTGACGAAAATAAAAGGAGTCTTGTAACAGAACATTTGAATGTGTTAGGCGATCGTTTGTAATGAGTTTGTCAAATGTTGCTCATCTAGTCACGAAGATATAGAAGACTTTTTGATACGTGATTTCTTAAGAAAATTCAAAAACAAGAAGTAGCTTTGTTAGCGTTCGTACAAATTTATTGTCTCTGTACAGGTCTCCCTCTCTCGCAGGACAAACTTAATAAATAATCCATGCCAGAGTTTATTGTGATACGACTAAATGACTCTTTGGTGAAATACTGAAGAATATAAAATTACGCTTCGAATAAATAAATATAATACAAATACATACATTCTTCGAGATAAATTATAAATATTGATGTTGAATTATTGATATTTCTAACTACTGTTGAGAATCAAGATTAATCTTATAGATTAAACGTTTCTTGATATCCGTTGTAGATTTGCTATGTACACATTAGATTTATTTTAATATAGTTTAGAAAAATAATATTCACGCTATCTCTCTCTTCCTTAATAATCATGTACAGTATTTGTACCGTTCAACTACAATACTTAATATATCTATTAATATATATGTATATATACATATATATATTTAATTAAACCATGAAATTCTAGTTTCAATTGAACACTTACCTTATTTCATAAATTTTATTGCTCAGTTTAACAAAATTTATACAGAATGAGGCATTCGATCCTGTACTGGATGGAAAAGTAATCGTTGATCCTTTCAAAGGACTCTATCGATACGAATACTCAATTACTAAGAATATTAAGAACGGAAAACAAAATACGATCAAGCACCAGTTGTGTAAGTCAATTGAGTGTTCATACGAATCATTGTTGGCCATGCAATCAGTACCAATTGTGGCAATTAAAGTCGTTCGGGAAGGTCGAAGTTGCTCGGCCGTAGAAACTTATTTATTTAGTATTGCTATGTAGAGACAGTCACATAACCTCGCTCCATAGTCATTCAAATTGTCTGCATGGACATTACTGCTTCACTTGATTTATTATTATTCGAAATCAATCTTGCGGGAAATATTGAATCCGCTATCTACACCATCCTCTGTCAATAAAATTGACGAATGCAAGCCACTACGGTTGTGGCTAAACACAGAGTTCACCGTGCGATATACAGAGTGGGAAGAAAGTATTTGTGCAGTTTTTATTATTCTATTAATACTGCATCAATATGGAGCTACCAGCATTAAAATGAATACTTCCTTCTCTCACTGTAAGTGTAGGATTATTTACAAGTCTTTGAAAGGAAATTTTGAAAAATCGATAGTGTCGCCTCAATCTGCATAAGTTTGTTTTATATCGAATCTGTTCCGTACGGAATCGTACGAAATATTCGAACGTTTTCAAACCACCATAAATGAATGCGAGTTTGTTTGGTAACATTCGTTTATCACGCAGAAACTGCAAGTTTAATTGATTTTTAACCAGCGATCGTGATCGACTAGACAAGTAACAGCCTTTTTTTCTGTCGCATGAGACTTACATCTATTACAAAGTTTTACAACTTCGATTAATTTATAGCTCTTAGTTGTTGCAATACAATGGTAACGAACCTAACGATATAAAATATCGACTATCGTTTTCTTTCACTGTATAAAACAAGATCTTTCTTAGATATGGAATTATTTTTGAGAGAATATATTGTATTAAAGCTTCGCATAGTTTTGACTACCGAGTGTCGGGTGTTCAATTAGACAAGTAAATACTTCGGCAGGCGATTTTACAAGTCAAAGATACAGAATGATTAAATTGCGTGGGAAACTGTTTTCAAATTATCGACCATTGAAGTTCCACCAATGGAAGAGCGCGTGAGGCGGGCCTCTGCCAATAGTGCGGCACGTCATTGCTCGCGCTCGACTCTCGCGCGCCCCCATTAGCCGATCTTTAATCGACAATAATTTCAAAACGGCATTATTCCTCAATATCGTCTTATTTAGACTTGTAGAATCGTTTACTGAAGTATCCACTACAATCAAGCACACTACAGAACTGATTCAAGTTAAATTTAATTAATCATCGATCGATAATTATCCGTTTAATTTGACTAAAAAGTCTACTTCTTTCAACAGAAGCACAGATAGCGAACTTGTTTCAAATCCGCACGGATACAAAGCGATGGAATTTTGATATTATAAAGACACATGGCATACGTAAAATTATTGTTACGACGATGCTCAAATTTCTGAACATCTAATCTAAGATAGTTTCGAGTCGTTACTGTCGGACGAAATTTGAACATTCGTTAGTTTGACACTTTCGAGAGATCGTGTTCGCCAACATGTTAAACGCAAAAGGAAATCTCGTAGGGAAATAACATTGGTTCGCGATTCAGTAATCATTATAGTAGTGTCAACTACAATTGCAATTTTTGACGGCTAACATGTTGGCGGTGAACCGTTTTGGACTTACACAATTAAGACAATTATCTAACTATAGACTAGACTTGGAAGGACCGGGAGAATGAGATATAAGAACAAAATTTGCAGCTTGATTGTGTCGTCTAAAATCGTCGCAGACTTGTCTAATCCAAATATTATACAGAAAAAAGAAGGGTCTATGGTGAGAGTCACTTAAAGCTGTATTCAATTACACTTACCCCTCGACTCCATACATAGCTCTCCAGGCAATTTCTAATTTTTCGTTTAAAGAAGATACAAAACATGCTATGCAGAAGAGAAGATAACGAAAAAGATCGTAACAAGTTATCACCGTATGATATCGTGTACACTCATACGTTGATCGTCGTACCCAAGAAAAACTGATCTTTAACTAAACACAGCATGATGCATCGTGACGCTTCACGCGAGTAGATCATGGCAATTACAATAGATAGAAAAATGTTCCTAGAACTGTTCGTTCTATTTCTCAGTTGAGTGCTTAATAAAAAAAAGTCACAAAAAACGATGTATATTCGACTTTCTCTACTATCTTTTTCGACGCTCAGCTTGCAATATATACATTAAAAATCGCACGATACCTTAATATGCTTTGTGAGATCACAGAAGAGAATTCATAACTTACACGTAAACGTTTTCTCGTTTGTTTTGCTTGTACTACTTAGTTTTTAAAAATTTTCGTAGTATTAAAAAAGTATATAATTCCTTCGTGCCATTGAAAGTTCGTAAAAGTGAGATAATATCAGCTGCTTGCTTCCGGTATGCATTTTGAGCACTAAATTTCTCTCTCTCATTTTTAACGCTTCTGATAATTGATCATTGATAATTGATCTAATACGCTAATATATCGTTAGTTAATGCTGACGCAATGCTTCTTTACAGTTCCTTTTTTTTCGCTTATCTATGTTCCTAGTTGCATTAGTCTTTCGAATAATTGATGTCTCTAAATGGAATGTGAAGAGTACTTAAATACTGAAAGACTGTTCTGCATTTTTCTCATGTACTTAATCAACTTAGAAAACAATCAAGTACTAACAACTGTCTCTCGACTCTTTGCAGAGATTTTCCTTGACGCACGTGTCTTTTTTGGATTATTATGCTAAACTAAATCCTATTTGTAATACTATTCAGTATACAAAGCGCTTCTTTTTTTTGTTTGTTTGTAGTGATCATTCCAGGAACGTTTTCTTTTTATCCTCTCCCGCTGTATTCGTAAAATTATAATCTTTTTCTCTCTGCTTTTGTCAAATATTCTATAAATACATGAACGAAATACAATGCCTAAAAGTCATGTGTGCTGTTAAATATGAATGATTAAAAAATAAAGCTATAGGTAAAGAGACCTTGTGGCTCTTTAGACTCTTAATGAGGAAAATGTATTGATAAATACTCGAATTATTCATTCAAAACGCAATTAAACCGAAATTGTTCTATAAATCGCTAAAAATTAATCATCTAAAAGTCGAACGCACATTTTCGTGACACATTATTCTGTGAGCTGCGTTTTGAATGTACAATCCCCGTCAGCACGCAGAAAGATAATATGGTACATTTGAAACTATGAGACAAGATTTTTTTTTTAAGGTACGATGCAGTTCTTTTTTTATATTATAAATATAAGGTTTGATCGTTAATTGCCTCGGTCGTCCGGGTGTTCAGAGATGGAAAACTCGTTGGAGAAATTAAAGCTCGTTCAAGCCCACAATACTACTGTACGAAAGTAACATAAAAGATCAAAAGAAAAGGAAAATAAGTTCTTCCAGCTTTGTACAAGAAGGGCTTTTAAGACTACGTGTACATTCGATTCGCCTAAAACTACGCTTATAATCGAATTGTCGTTCTGAATGGTTTAGCCAAGAGAAATGAACGTCATTGTACTCTGGTGAATCGATGACTGCACTGTGCTTTTTTTAAATGACTCTTTTTCGAAGCGAAAGAATACTCCAGCCAAATCCTTTGCGATTCCCCATTTGTTTGTTGAAAAATTTTAAACGTAAACGAGCTATTCCCTATTGCAAAACATTTGCACAATTGTGTCTTAAAAGGGGGACACTGTATTAAATACTTTGATGGCGCATTGCTCGAAAATCAGTGTAAATGATTAACAGACTGTGGATTTTTAAATAATATTTTTAATGTAGGACGTTTTTTGTAGTTGCTCAAAAAAATATTCGTTTTAGTAATTTTAATACTGTATAATGTAAAAACTATTCGGAGACCAACATAGAAACCGTTTGCTTTTTCTTGACAATAGACGTAGTTGAATAAAACGTGAGAAAATGAGTGAATTTTATCTCTGACTCACGCATTAATAAAAAGAAGAAGAAAGTCGTGACAGTAATATAAATTTCTAAAATGTACTACTTCTTTTTACATTAAGTCGAAAACAAAGACAAAAAAAGACAGGGAGTCGCAAAGGATTAAATGCAGAATAACTCAAACAATTGGACTATGAATTGGTCATGCTAAAACCGGCGTAGGTCTTATCGCTAACCCGTATAGTAACCTCAACTAGGGCTCTTACGATTACTCGGATTCACGGGTACCAGTACTTGAGTATCCGAGTACCTAGATCTCAGCACTCGAGTACTTGGATACTTACTTGATTTCGACCAAGAGTCTCGTGCTTTTTCATCTCATATTCAATTTTGAACCGGGCACCGAGTACTTGGGTACACATTCGATGTGTATTCGAGTATTCAGATACTCATAAGTACATAGATACTTATCTAATTTAGATTTTTCGTTTTTAATAAACAGTTAACAGGTCGAGTAATCATATTTTCGAAGAACAGTCAAAATGGCTACTATTGGCTACCTTGTTAATACTAAATATGAATGATATACAACGTGACGATTCGAGAAGATATTAAACAGCTGAGACAAATTGATCATGAAAGAACCTACCGCAGGAGAAATATGTATTAATGAAAGGAAACGTAGAGGAGCTAGACAATCAGGGCTCAGGATGATGATGCCGGCGGTGAAGTCTGTACGGCACTTAACGAGTTCATTTTCAGTATTGAAATTCCTCAGGATGTGGTCTCTAACAAACGTCATAAATTTGTACAGTAGAAGAATGTGTGAAGGAATCGAACCACATAATCTCAAAGGAACACCAGAAATACTAACGTGTGATAACAAGACTTCTTAAAAAATGTTTTTAAAAAATTGATAAATAAAGCAGTTTACTTGCAGTTTTCTAATTTTATTGAGTACTCCCGAGTACTCGGATACCCGTTTAGTAAGAGCTCTAGTTTTTACTATATGTAGAATGGCACATAGAGAAACATATATCGTTCCCGATCATGCAAACTGACGGTACTCGTCAAAGTTATACAACTATAAAAAGCTCTCTCTCTCTCTCTCTCGGGATCTCCTTCGATTTTCTTTGGGACCAGGATTAACTATCCTGTACCGTGCTCTGTGAGTGTTCCTCGTCCGTTTCCTGGTATTTGTTAAAAGGTACCGGACGCTCAGCCCTTTGCGATCCTCTTCCCTTCTCATAGTCTCTAGAAAATGATCCGACGTATTAAAAAAAATCTCTCTCCAACTGCGGAAAGCTCCACACAAAGAAAAAAAAAGAAAAAAATCCAAACGGAAACACGTTCACACATACAAATCATAATAAATCAGTGGGTGTTACAGAGTCGCAGAAAAGAGATTGTGTCTCTCTCTCTCTCAAGGAATATGTTCAACGCGTGACTCTCGTTGTTCAAGATGCTCTCTTTCTCTCATTCTCACTCACGCTCTCACTCGCAGAACGATAATCGTGGACAAAAGTGGACCGTAAAGGGTTCAGCTTGGCAACGATCGTCCGATACAATAGGAGTTCAATTATATACAGCGTGTAATCTCACAGAGCAGAGTCGTTGATTTTTTTTCTTGTAAAAATATATGATAAAAGGTCCCATCGAAAGGCGAACCGTTCGTGTTCAAGTGCTTTCTTATGGTAGTCTCTCCTTTCGTGAACATTTTGTAACTCTTTCATGTATGTTAGTTTTGCTTAGGACATTTCGAACAATAAATTATAATAAATAACGTAAGAGGGTGGTTCCCGAAATTGGAGGGAGGTTTTGAGGGACGAAGATCGTAAAATGTCATGCTGAGTATTGGTACTCTGGTACCGAGCTCTATCGACTGGGACATGAAAGAGTTATGCTGTCGCATCAGTGCAATTAATGTTTAATACACCTGTGATCAAGGACTGCTATTTTAAATTTTACATACCACTCGTAAGTAATTCAATTTGTTACAATGGTTGTGCTGTAACTAGACTGCTGATTTTAAGTCTTATCTTTTATGGCTCTGACGTCAATTCTTATACTCACTCATTTAACTGTACCACCTGAATTTATTCACAACTTACTTGTTGCATCAAAAAATATTTCAAACAAAAGTTGGTAGAGATTAACCGGTGCATACGATGTAAGTTTGTTTATACTTCACTTGTATAACGTATAAAAATTTAGCACATAGGAATTGGTGAACTAGTTACAACACTGTATTAAAATCTTGATCGCAAGAGGATTAAGGAGAAAACCTGTTCTGCAAACAATGCAGGAACTGCTAGTGAGTTAGACACCGTTCAAAAGAACATTCTACGCTTTCACAATAGTGTTGGACGATGTTTGAAATAAGTATTAACCGGAAGGTGACAATTGGAATGGAAACTAATTTGCCAGAAGATAGATTTTCTAGAAGAAGTTAAAATTGGATATAAATGGTATTGAAATATTTAAAAATCTATATTGCTATACATTTTGCTAAGTATAAAATTCGCAGTTTAGAGACAACACAAAATAAATACTATTAAATTTACCGTGGGTCAGACCAAACCCAGCTCACCGAAGGATTCCACAGAACCATTCAAATAAATTTACGTTCTCAACAAATTAGTTTCCCGATCGCAGGAGACTTTTTAGCGTACTAAATCACAAAAACATTGTCACCAACAGAATTCCTTGTCATCTTTCGACTCCCAATCGCCACGAGCAACGTTTACATAAACAAATAATCAGGGAATCGAAAGAATCATAATTCGGTTTCACCTTTCGATCGACGTTTAGGACAAGTGTGTCTGGCACAAAAACAAAAATAACATCCTTTGAATATCAGGAGATTGTGTGTACTGACGAATAAATTAAAGACACGTTTATCACGTATATTTGATCATTTTTTGAAAGCGTATATATATATATATATATGTGTGTGTGTGTATATATATGTTATATATATATATTGAGATACAATCTTGCGTTCGTCGCAGAGCTTCAGACGTGTTTGACGAGTCCGCAACAAAAGGGAGAGAAGTCGTCTTCGTTCTTCCCGGAGGCCAACAGACAGATCCAACGTATTTTCAGCTTCTCTGTAAACCGCAACTGAACACGACTCCCGTGAAAAAAACCATCCCCGCGTGCCAGAGGCTTTTGTCACACGTGAGTGTTCTCTGCTTTTTTGTTTCTGTGTAATTAGAACAGGTTTTATCTCGTGTACACCCCTCGAGAAAAACTAAACTGAATCTCATCTGGGAACGTTACATAGAGATATATATATGTTTGTTTGGATTGTGTGTCTATGCGTTCCAATCGCGTATCATATACACGTATGAACACATACATCCATGCATACATGTATGCCTACGCTGCATTAAAAGAGAGGATCAAGAAAGTAGCGACTTTAAAATGAAACGTATGCGCGTAAAATTTTACAGCGTATATAAATATATACACATACATGTATATATAATAATTCTATAATAATCCCATGAGAGTCCATACGGTAACTTGGTAAAACTCGCGGGTGGCTTAACACTTTCCTGTTAGGTTAGGATCAAGATTTTATTTCATTCTAATCAGCACGTCGACTGTGTGTTAATCTTAAAAAATTCATTTTTTGTGATTGTTTTACATTCTTTTTACTGCGAAGATAATGTAAGTCGATGTTTAAGTTTCATTAAATATTGAGATTGTACTCGTTATCCAATGATCGACTTTTTTCACTTTCGCCACTGTGAAGATAATTAAGCAAAATAAAAATTACTGTTTCGCAGATCTCGAGCAGTTTTATCATTAAAAGCGTATGCAACCATGTCAGCATCAAGAAATTCTTTCTTGCTTTTTCTTAAAGTTTTGTATGCATAGACACACTGAAAATTATTACATATCTTGCGAGATAAATGTTAATCATTTGTCACCTTTGTTTCTAGACACTGTAAAATGATTTCTTTCAGTAAAGAAGAATGCTTTTTCTTATTTTTCAAAATTATTGAAGAACTTTTCTTACGAATTACTCGCAAGAAACAAAGTTACATACACCTTGAACAAGCTACTACTCTGTCAAAATCTCACAAGTCAGCATGCTGCTGATTCAATAATTAAGACCCTCTATCGATAACTCAATTGTCAAAAGACTATAATTCGAAGTCGACGCATTTCAACCTCTCCATAAATAAACCACAGTCGAGCTAAGTTTCATGCTGATACAAAGAGTCGTAGAACGTTAAAGAGAGAATCGTCTGGTGATCTTGATCAGGAATGATCATTGATCAGGAAAGTGTTAAGGTATTCAGAGATCCAGTGTTGAACAGAAAAAAACGCGTGTCCTCTTGGGTCTGTTTTCGTCCCAGAAGTCTTCGCAAAGGAACCAAACGATGAGACGTCCTCGACCAGCTCACTCTAACGTGTCTTGATGTTCCTCTTCGCTCTCGCTGTGAAGTCCTCTTTCTCTTTTTCTATCATTTCTATCATTTATTATATTTTGTCTGTTTGTTGTTCTTTAATGTCTCGAACGATGCGAGGAGTCTCCACGTTCGTCACGGCGATCTCTTTCCCGTTCTCGTTCCCGTTCACGTTCTGGTTCTCGTTCTCTCTCCGATGGTCTGCGGCTTGATTCTCGTTCTCGATCTCTGTCTCGTTCACGCTCTCTGTAGCGATCGTCATAATACCTACACAAGTCACGTCAGCCAATTATCTTACTTTAACGGTGGTACCAGTTTTTTTTGGTTTATTTACTTTTTTTTTGTTTTTGTCTTTAAGATGTACAACATTGAATTATCTTATCATTACGCTAAGCTCCCTTGTATGACAACTCTCTCCCTCTCTTTGTATACAAGTTCGTTTTATTCTTTTTTTCTTTTTTTTAATAGCTTGTACTCCTCTTTGTTTGTGGAACTGTACGACCGGTTAGAGTATAGGGTTGAAGACGAGTGTAGCACGGTAGGAATTTGGCTACCCCTGGCAAAAAGTGAGAAATCATCAATAATATATAATTACTATCAAGCATATACATATCTTTAAATTATTTTGTGTACTCTATTTAATATTAGATGATGCAGTTGATATTTTGAACAAAGATGCAAAATAATTCTGCAGAAAAAAAGGAACCAGTTTTAACATTATACTTTGTATTTAAAAAGTACTTATTTTTCGAGAAATCAGTGAAACCTTTTTTTTTTACATTTCTTAGGATAATCGCTTTTTGCCAGGGGCAGAGTATCGAAATTCAATTTGTTAGAAAATTAAGCAAATATATCATACGTAAAAGACAATTTTTATAATATTAATACTCGAAAAGTTCTCTATAGTGTACTATATATGGGGTGAGTCACTTGGAACTGGAACGCAAAATATTTTTATTGGTTTTAATGGCGTAAAAAATTCTCAAGGTCATACTCTTATATTACCGTTACCTTTTTAAATGAAATTATACACTCTTCCACTAAATATATAAAACATTAATTTATAATAAATGCATTCAAAATTATATGGTTTCATTAAAACTCTAAAACATTAAGAAATGAGTGTGAAAAAGTAGTCCTTTTCGTAACAACATTTGTTCTCTTGAGATTTTTTCATGCCATTAAAAACGACAACGATATGTTGGTTCTGGGTTCATGGGACACCCTATATATTGGCATCTAAACGATCAAACTGTACGATGCAAATAGAGACTGGAATAAATAAACTAATCAATCGATCATAATCGAGATCGATTACAATACAATTATTTGTGTTTTTATCTTTGTAACAACAATAGTAGCTACTTGAACACTGAACCACTTCCCTTTCTCTTTCTACTTTCGTAAGTATCCCTCGTAACCGAACCTTTATCATCAAGGTTTCACACTTAACCCTTGGAGACCCGTGACGGGTCAATATTGGCCCACATATACAAAAGTTTCGTAGACATATAAAGAGGTTGATTTAAATGGGACATCCTGTATATTTTTTGCAACTTGAATCTAGATAGACCCGGCACGGGTGACCGAGTCTTTGTGGCACCGTTTGAACCTCTTTTGCATCGAACAACGGATAAAACATATTTTTTGTCTGTTTCGAGAAATACTACATGCATTCACTTTAATGGAAAAAAAGTATAAATTACCTAGACGCCTTGGAAGACGAGACGGGAGGCGTCTCTGGCGGTTCTTCTTTTACTCTTGGCCTGGCTGACTGACGTGTCGTACTAATGGAAAATGCATACACTTTGTTATGGACTTATACTGTTACCCGAGGGCTTAGTACGTTGCTTTAAGTTAAAATAAGAAAATATTCAATTCTGTTGTCTCTGTCTTACGAGTCTACGAGTGTGACCGCACACTTCGGTTATAACAGCTCGATATTACTCTTAAGGCATACACCAATCTGAGAATTGTATCCTGCAAATCGGTTGGCATAAACTAGTAATGTCTCAATATATATGAAAACCTCGAAAAAAAGTCACTTATATTGTGTACAAACACTGTTCTACTTGATCTGCCGTTGGCATGAATCTATTGACAAAAGCTTTTTGTTTTTAATGATTTTTGTTATGACACCTCTTTTTTTTACATATTTGGAGACATTACTGTGTATAGACATACGCATTCATAGTACTGCTGAGTTGGGCATTGATCAACTAAAATTTTCTATTTAATTCATCACCGATTAAAAATAATTAATCAGTACTTCTAAATTACAAACTTTAATTACAGTATTCCACTAGTTAATTCTTAATTATGTTGCATATTGCCCAACTCTGCAGTTGATTGTCGACTTCTACTATCAGTATATTATGCTAAATAATATAAATTACAATTAACGGTTCTACGCAAGTGCAACTGTACACACTTGCGCAAGAAACCTTGTGATGTATATTTTATGTCATTTCTTAAACCTGAAACTATACTTCCATCCATCTATACTGCACTATAAATCACTATAACATATAATGTATAGTAAATTATCAATATCTGATGTATCTATACAGTTCCAGGGTTAATAATCCCATTGTAATAAAATGTTTATACATACTACTATAATGTAAGAACTGTATAATTAATAAACAAGTAATATCTGTATGATTAATAAATACTAACATAGTACAATGTTGCACTAGTACTGAGTAAATTATTATTCTGTACATTGCTTCAAAGCAGAAAACACAACTGTATATTCTCATCGAATAATAATTACACATTATATTAATAATGTTGAAGTTATAATGATTTTGTTTCACATATTTCATCCAACACACATTGTCGGTTTTTAATGTACAAGAATTAATCATTAATTTATGTACTGCTTTTCGTAAACAAAATAAAATACTAATGGAAAATTAATGGAAACACATTGATTATGCATTATACTTTCAAGTTTTTTTTTTAAATTACAAAAATTGTAATCTTCTGTTAAACATTAAATTCCCTTTACAAGTTACATAAATTGTAATCTTTCATTAAACATTACAATCCCCTAAAAAATAATATATATACTTTAATATTAAAAAATATAACACAGTTTCCATTAGTTTATCCAACAAAGAGTTTGCACACCATGTAAGCAGTTCATGAACTAAAGAATTAATTTTTATTGTACTGTAAACACATTGATCAGTCACTGTACCGAAGCATTTAAAAAAATATCAAGTAGTATTCATGTCAAAAATTGCATGTTCACATGATGGTTTTACACATTTATCAAGTTCTGATCTTGAGAAAGAAATTAGAATCATACAGGAGGAAACAAAAGGGAGAAACGACAGAGATATGTGTATATATCTTAAAGAAGCTACAATTCTTTTTAACTCTCAGTTTGTTCGATTAAATAAACACTTAACGCATCAGGAAGACTATGTTACACAGCTTCGCCCATTAACCTTTTATTGATGCAAATCAATGTAAAATTCTGAGAACATTTTGCGATATCGAGTGCACTCACATACACATTTCAGATACTATGTATAATTGTAACGAAATTCGTTTCTTTCTCAGATATACAGTATAAAATAAGTGTGCTGACGCGTCTCCTTTTTTTGTCACTGTAGCACGCTTAATTTTTCTTACTTTGTATCTGATGCATGTATTAATTACTAAATTCCAATAAAAATCATATTCAATATTTAAAAGACAAATTTCATTTGCTTATATTGAATATCTCTAGATAAATTAAAATCATACTTTTTAGTTTTGTAGTAAAATTTTGAACAGCTCACTATCAAATTTACAATTTGCAAACTTCAGAATCGTATTTAATAATTAAGAGATAACTTTTCGTTTGCTTATACTGAATATTTCTGGGTAATAAACGAATCGACTAAAATTAGAATCTTACTTTTTAGCTTTTCGTAGTCAAATTTTGAACACTAGAAAATTTACAATTCGCAAAGTGAATATTCTTATTCCAGCTGTATAGCCCTAGATACATTAGTATAATTATATACTAGAATAGTTATTTATGTAAAAGTTGAGATCGCAGTACTAATATAGCTATATGACTTCATTGAGAACTGTAAAAAACCTCCTTTTCTTTTAATGTACCTTTATCTTTACTTCAAGCAATAAAAATGATAACTTAATTTTGGACATGAGAAAAGTCATTAAATTACAAAAATTCGAATATCTAGTCTAGTTTTAAAATGATGTCACAGTGAAAAGGTTAATTAATTTCATGTAACTTTAAATCCTAATGTATACTGAACCACAAGATACAGGTGCCTTATAAATTATGTTGACGAGACTGTAAAATTATTTACGATCCGTGTTTGTAATTTTTCGTTAATCTATTTTAAATAATGAAGCAATATAGATGGTAGTAATACAGCAATTACAAAATTACAACGAATGCTGACGACAATGATCCTGACACGTTCGACGACAATTGTTCAAATTTTCATCTCGAATTGATAAACATCATCGCACAGTTGGGCATTGGTCAACATTATTAATTAATTGATTTTATCAATTAATGCTTATCACTGCAAAAAAATTGATCATAACGAATATTGTCAATTAATATAATAATAAGTATAATTAAATTTATATGATAGTAAAAATTATTTCAATAGTTAATCATGAATCAAACCGATGATTAAATAAGTAACATCTGTTTCTGTTAAGATTATGAATCAGTCAAATTCAGTATTTAATCATAAACTGCAATTGACTGTTAAGAGTTCATTTACAATCAGTTAACTACACGTTATATATTGCCCAACTCTGCATCAACGAAAGTTTTACAATAAATTCCAGTCAGCAGTCTAAAACTCGCAGAACACATTAATGCATTCTTTATCGCCCATTCGTCAACGGTTATACTTAATTAACTCGATTCCTCGCTGGACACCGAATTAATTACACGAAATTATTACTTCGTGAAAAGAACGTTTCTTCCAGCGAGACAAGCTTATGTTACCGGGAACAGTGTGTATCGTTGTGCTAACGATTTTGTATTAGCGGCACGCGATGCTTTTCAGTGTACTGTTTATAATAATAATAATAATAAATAGTAATAGTATACAAATTATGTGTACAACGTGGACTATTTCAAGAAAACACAAATTCTGTTGTGTGACACGCCCGTATTATTCATAATATGACAAGACACATGTTCAGTTGTCACAGTGAATAAAATTTGAATTATGTGAGGAGATTGTGTTGAGCTTACCTTTCTTCTCTGCTTCGCTCTCTATAGTCGCGATCTCTTTCGCGTTCACGATCCCTCTCTCTGCTTCGTGATCGTTCCCGTGGATATGCTTCGCTGTAATAACGTTCCCTGTCGCGATCACGATCCCTTTCCCTCTCGCGATCACGTTCTCTGTCCCGTTCCCTGTCCCTATCCCTGCTTCTTTCTCTGTACTCCCTGTCACGACTTCTTGATCGTTCGCGTCTCCTTCTATGACTGCGCTCTCTATCGCGAGAACGAGACCGTTCTGCAAGCATCAAGACAACGTTAGAAGAGTCTAATACATTCAAAAAAACATCCTAGCACGTGTACACTGCTTCCCTGAACGCAATAGGCTAGGCACAGTTGTACGGCATCAAGAAATCAATGGATAACCCCCCTTAACAGTCCTACTTTCCTCTCTTTTACTTTACAACTTGTTACAACGTGATATTATAAGTCATTCATATTCCTCTGTTAGACATTCACGACTAGATTTTTAATACAAATTGAACTAAAGTTCCAATTGTTGTACGTTTCTGATAAACTGTAGTTACACGAAAAATTGAATCGTTAACTGCACCTGATAATCAAATTTTTTAATCGTAGTAGTTAATCGCTAATTGAAAGGAATCAAGATTACCTCTTCGCGCAGATCCATAGCTCTTAGTTTCAACACCGCGCAGTGTGTCTTGCAGAGAGCTGATGAGAATCTTGCATCTGTCATCGGCAGCGACCTTGGACTGCTTTATCAATGAGATAGCAGTGACCAGAGTCTCAATGGCGCTGGCATACTCTCCTGCAGCAGCGTCTGACACTGCTCGACCAATGGCAGATGAGGATACTGTTCTGTTTCTGGTCATTATTTCCTCAAACTCCTGTTCCGTAAGCGGTGGGGGTCCTTCAGGACGATGATCGGGTCCTGGCGCACCGTAAGGTGGCTGCAAATGTTTGTCGGATTTCATCATGGTAACTAATGTTCAACAGAAGACACCTATATTAATTAAAAACGTATAAACTGATTATACTTGTGTCGCAGGTGGCCCGTAACCGTGAGGTGGTACGTGAGGTGGACCATGAGGCTGACCGTGAGGAGGTCCATGAGGAGGACCATGAGGTGGGCCATGTGGTGGGCCATGCGGAGGCCCGTGAGGTGGACCAGGAGGGCCTGGAGGATGCTGTCCTGGATGCTGATGGGGTGGTCCTTGCGGGAAGAACGCGGGGTTAACGTGCGGCGCTGGAGGTCCTTGTGGAGGTCCTTGAGGCGGTCCTCCATGTCCCGGCGGTGGTCCTCCTGGACCTGGCAACATTCCTGATCAATATCTATGTTAGCTTGCAACCGTACAGCAAGCTCGCAGAGAATACTGCGGTTTACATTCACTGTTAAAGAGGCAGCCCGGAAAACTTAGATGGGAACATATTTAAGTGTAACTTGAATATATTCCTTTGTTAGACTTAAACGTGTTCCAAACATCATGCAGGGTTAAAAAAAAACAGTTGATTAAAATAAATTATCCTAAACCAAGCTACCCCCCTTAATGCGCTCTATAGCGTATGCTGTCTTGCTTTAGGATATGCTTGCACAATACCACGATGTCGAATTCATTCTCAAAAATACAGGGTGTCCCAAAATTTTACTTTCTTGAAAGGAGTGATTCCCGAAATCATTTGATGTAACTTTTTCCTTTACGAAAGTCACGGAGAACATTTACGAAAAGGAGAAAATTACTTCGAATGTGCTCGGGAATCAGCCTTTCAAGGAAGTACAAAATTTTTGGGACACAAATCATTTAAAATGATTTCTCGGACGATAACATGAAAACTAAAGTTATTTTCCATGTTATCACTGTCTGAAACACCTTGTACCTTCATACTCCTAAGCACGAAAATTTCCCTCAATATCATGCATTATCGTGTGGAAGGTATGGTAACATAAACACGATATATTATATATTGTTAATATTCAATGAACGTCCGAAATTTCTCACCACCCATCGAACCTGGAGGAGGTCCTCTCTGTGGTGGGCCTTGACCAGGTTGCGGGCCTTGCATATGTTGATGTTGAGGGAAACCTGGTGGTCCCTGAGGCCCGTGATGCATCCCTATGCACATTGAATAATACGTAAGTAAACGTTCTTTCGCAGCAGCTTTGTTAGACGGTGATTTATCACACTTAATTCGAGTCGCTTACTTAATGTTCATATTGTGTTTGTGTCGTGTTTTCTTTATTCAGTTCGCATCGTTCGATGCTTTTGAACGCAGAGAATACACTTTTGTCACGATATTACAATTATTGTCACGCATCTATTCTATCATGCATACTACACATTACAAAAAGAAAAACTTGAAAAGATCATAATATATGAGATGAAGGAATAGAACAGAGTATTCACGTTCAAGATGTTTCAGTATGTTGTCTATGAACGAGGTGGGAAAAAGATCACGAACCTGGTGGTCGATTCCATTCTGGGCGTGGCTGGGCGCCTCTCGGATCACCTGGAGGTCCACCAGGGTGTCCAGGTGGGCCACGTGGGGGGCCCTTGCCCAGGTGGACCAGGTGGGCCACCGTGAAATTGCTGAAGAGACACAAGGGGACACAAATTCAATCATTGTTCCATTAAAAATCACATTCTATGTTCAAAAATAGCGATAACTTAATACCTCCTTAATGGTTACAATATTGGAATGAGTACGCACTTGAAATTTCTGTTCGCGAATTCAAGTAGCTAAAGGGGAGCCTAAATACTAGATCTAATACTATGTATCAGAGCCAGTTATTAATTCGTTAAAACCTTTTCGTTGTCCAGGTCAAGTTAACAAAAATGAAATAACATCGACCGTCCAAGCTTTTCATGTTATACGTGTCTCATGCACTGTATAAATTATTCTGAATAAACAACTTCAATAAAAATGTGTAATAAAGAATATTTATTCGATCCGAGTTCAACAAATGCTTTTGAACATCCTAAATGATTTTAAAGAGTTGAACGTAGGAGATAAAGGTCTTACAACGTGAAAAGCAGAAAGAAACAACACACTGCGTTACCTGTGGCATATGGTAACTGGCTTCTGAAAGGTCTCTAGTGCAACTCTGTTTACGCGAAGAGTAAGACATGTAAGTGCAGAAAATATTCGTGTAACTTGTACGATAATTAACCAATGGTTTATAGAATATATATTATAAATATTTCCACCCATTGAATTGGTACAAAATTTCGAGACACCGAAAACCCTTCTCGCAATTATTTTTGTAGAAAAAAGAACCTATTTACACAATTTAAGCCAATTCAGAGAATGCTGGTTTTTGGAAGTTTAGCTCATTGTAGCACTTCATCTGTTCATGTTTGTTATAACTGCATAAAATCCACAATCTAATCATAATACTTGAATTAATATAGTGTTTCATCTTTTTGTTTCTAACCATACATCAAATATAAATAATTGTTAATCAATGATAAATTATGTGGAACCATAAATATTTTTAAACACAGAGGCTACCATACATACCATTCCTGGTGGTCTATGCTGGCCAGGACCTGGTCCAGGAGGTCCTTGCTGTGGAGGACCACCAGGTCCACTCGGACCTCTGGGTGGTCCAGGTGGACCATTAGGTCTAGGTCCGTTCCATGGTCCTTGCTGATATCCAGGAGGTGGTGGACCTTGATTAGGATGTCCAGGCAGAGGATGATGTGGTCCAGGTCCAGGACCCATGGGAGGACCATGTATGCGCGGTGGACCTTGTTGGCCAGGTCCACCTGGACCTGGAGGACCCATACCTGGAGGGGGGCATTCTTTGCGGTCTCACACCCTGCGGAGGACCCATCATCATCCTGGGACCGTGATTTTGTTGCGAATGCTGAGGATGTTGAGGATGCTGTGGATGCTGTTGGTGAGGTGGCATTGGTGGCTGATGCTGATGTGGATTATGGGGTCGCTGACTTTGACTTTGCTGAGGAGCTGGAGCTGGACGTGTTTTGCACTGAGACTCGAACTGAGAACACAAGACATTCATTTAATCGGCTAGAATTAGAGTGGTTTTATCAGTACCTTTTTCTTCCGAGAAACTCACTTGGTTCAGTGCCTGTTTGGTGGGAAACGTCACTACTGGATTCTGTCCATGTAATTCTTTCTTGGGCAGTCTTTCCATGCATATCCTCATGCTTTGTTCCGAGCCCAGAGATATCACACAAAATCCTTTGGATTGTCCATTTGCCCGATTCTCAAAGAATTTCACTTCTACAAAGTCGGACACACCAATACTTTGTACTGCATCTGTTATGTCTTGATCGCTCGTCCACTGTAATGTACAATAATTTCCTGATAGAATAGGAACAATGGAGAAGAAATCAATTGTTCTCAAATCACATACCCAAGTTAAATTTCCAACATATAATTGATGACGCCTTCCAATTTGGTTTGGCTGAATATTATTCCCAAGTTGATGATATGGAGCACTACCATTTGTTTCTTCATTTGGTGATGTAGTATCTCCTCCGCCATCTCCACTGTTACCTGTAGAGACACCACCATTTCCACCAGCAGGAGCTGCTATCACGTCATCGTACAAATCAACGCCATCACCAGCAAACTCATCCTGCAAAAAAGCATTAAGAATACAATCAAGAGAAGATAATACATAAAATGATTATGACACAAATTTTATAAAGTAAACCAGTAATTTAATCTGTTAACCAGAAATACTGAATTTCTTATGCAGATTTATGTTCAGATTGATCTCAGTGCAATCAGAAATAAAGCTAAGATAGTATTGTAAACATTCTAAAGACAACGTTTGCAAGGAGTATGTTATCAAGCTGTTGTCATAATATTGTTATGCCCATAGTTCTTGCATATTTTCAAATAGTTATGTTAAATTTTTAACAAGTTAGAAATATTATTCCTATATGGTTCCAGGGTAAATGCCGTGCGAAACACTGTGTTCTTACCGAGAGAACCAAAGGGTGACTAACCATCCTCCTTCGACGTAAACCACATTAATACTAAACACGTATTTTTGATTAACAGATTAAAAAGAACGTGAAGCAAACAAAAAAATTTTGTATACGTAAAAGAATCTACAAATAAATCTGACAACGTAACAACTACAAACTTGAACTTCTCGAATTAAAAATAAAACGTTCAGAATAATTACGTGAACAAAAATAATTTAATTAAATATTACACACTCTACGGGTATTCAAAACAGCGTTTCGAGTATCAGACACCGAACTGCGTGTAAATAAAATAGTATATATCAATGTTGCATGGAAACTGAACTTTTCGTATCAAACATTTCACAATTCGAATAATTTATTTCGGCCATTGATGTTACAAGCTAATCACGAATATTTCGATGATTGGTAAGGATTGAATTTTTCAATCGAAAAACAGCGACCCGTAAAAATTCGCTGAGAGCACAGTTTCCATATTAGATTCCGTGTAAGCGTTTTCACTCGCGTTCTCCTCGGCGTCCATCAGTCTCCGAAACACTATTTCGAACGCCATCGTTGAGTTCGTGAAAAAGACGTATGAAGCCAAGAGTTAGAAAGAGATTTCAGTGAGAGCTATATGTATCGTCGAACGAAGCGGAAGAGAAACACTACTGCACGACATTCGCCTTACCGCTAACACCATTTTGAATTGCTCGCCGTGTATCTGTATTATACGATGTATTCGGTTCGAGTTTTTCCCAATGTGATTGTGAACGCCCACGACGACCCGTGGTATACTAAACTCGGAACAACGAAATATCGAGGAGCGTTCGTCGACCGTAGCTGAGCGAACGCGACAGGCTAGTTGGTCCCGAACAGAACAGAGACACAGAACGCGAAACCGAAGAGGAGAATAACAAGGGCGCCGCTCGCAATCGTTACAGTCTCTCCTCCATGACGCCGGACACCCCGCTCAACTATCAGCGCTTTTTCTCACAGTCCGGAGGATTTTTCACGGGACCGGCCGATCCACGGTCACGCGTGCCAATCGCGTGTCGGTTTATTAACAATGAGAAAATCGAATTACCTGCGCGAAATCTTGCTCGAGATCGTCGGCGTACAAATCAATGTCACCGTCCGCCATTTTACGTACACCGACGCTCACTGCATTTGACGAAGCCGCCAAGCCTAAAGGGCCCACGGTCTTGTCTATAGGAGAAAACGTGTTAGCGAATTACGTTACGTTTCGACCGATGAACGGACGTGACGTCACTGCGCCATCTTGCCTCTTGTTTCGGCGATAAGCGATCGCGGTTGGCACTATATAAATAGATGTGAAAGCCTTTTTCAATCGCTAATTTCCAATGCGCATGCGATTCGATGTTGCGCGACTCCGCGAACTTGGCTGCGGTAACGCTGGAAATGTACACAAGATTTCAAGTATAAAATTTAGGACTTGTTCTTATACTATCGTACAAGATATTTCTGTATATTTGTACAAGATTATTGAAATTTCACTTTTTTAATACATATCAAGATCCTGCATCATTTGAGACATCGACAATTTTAGTGGGTTTTTACCTTCATTGAGCTCCAATAGTAAGAGAGAACCGCCGACCAATCAACACTGAGCTGAGGTCATCCATTTTTTCTATTGACTGAAAACAAAGAGCGGGAAAAATCGAAGGCTAGCTTTACTAAATAACTTCCGTGTCCTATTTTTATAATATAATAATGTAAAAATTATATTAAATTCACTTTACCTTTTATTTTGTAAACTCTACTCTGAGGGTTCCGACAAGAGTTCTAACTGTAATATGTATACTCTGTGACGCGAAAAAGCGCGCCAGATCACGTGCCTTGCCAACTGAACAAAACACTGACGTTAAAATTCGAAAAATCAAACATTTCTGCGATCCAAAAGAAAACAAAGAGAAATCTGAACATATTCAATTTGAAAATTTCTAGATAAATAATAAAATGTGAAAAAACCTGTCAATAAATCTATATAGTGCTTTGACATTTCAGAAAATGAATTTGAATTCGTACATATTAACTTCTTTGCAAAATTTAAAAAAAAATTCAAAAATTCGTATGTATAAAAATTTGCATGGTCACGAGTGGTTATTTAAAAATGCTAGGGAATTATTTGTTTGGACGTTGGCGGCGCTTTCTGCGAGCAGAAAAGGATAGAAAAGGAACGAATTTCGTATTGTGCGATTTACTGCACGAAACTACCGACACAACGGCCGGTTCGTTGTTCGTTCCGTGGTTCCTTTCATCTTTTATAATCAGCTTCGAATTCGAAAGGTGAGTTCTCTCTTTAAAGCGAATATTATTCTGCAAATCCATTGTAACAATTCTGCCTAACGCTCCCACTAAAAAGCAATCGTATTTCGATTTCTTTACGCGTTTTCACGCAATTATAACCCCGAAAAATCGTTGCTTTCTTTCATCTGTCCCATGTGCACGCATTTTTTATACCCCGAGAAACACCGAACCGATGCAACAATGTTCGTCGATTTACGCAGCTTTGTTGTGTTTAATTAATAACGGAGTGAACGGCTTGACGTGAACACATTTAAAGCGACCCGATTGAATTAACTGGAAAATTTAAAAAATCTTCAGTATTCTATGTACGTTTTTCTCCCACCGATCGTTCCATGGCCCGTCGAATTCAACCCTTGCAAATATGGTGACTTTTAAATGTCAGTTTAATGTCGTGCACATATTTCGCCGAATTCGACGAACGTTTGCAAGAAATACGCGTTTCTTTTCTCCTGACACGATTATCTTGTGTCGCACGCGTGCACGCCACCGAGATTCAAGAATATTCTCCGATGCGCGCAAGGACAGAGGTTGAAATGGCAACGTGCAACCAAATTTCGACACACTTGCCGAATTATCGCTTCGCTATAACTCGTGCTCTTCGTTCACACGTAAAAATCATTTTGATCATCTTTCTTTTTCGTGTACATATGTTCATAACTCTTTAGTCGCTTTATTCTGTAAATTCTTTTGTTTCTCACGTTTCTTCAAATTTAAAGTTTAAATGAACCAATTTCTGTTGGTTTTACTAACGAACTTCGGGAAACAAAAATTAAGTTAAATTAATATAAATTATACTGAAACATACCTTACTGCTCCAATATTTTTTGAGATCAAATTGTCTTATTCGCAAAAATAATTTAAGCAAATTTTAGATGTCTCTATCTTGATTCTGTTTGATATTGAATAAAATTGCAGTAAATTATTCAGATCATGCTGTTCAGATTTCATGTTGAATAATGCCATGAGGTTTGGTTGCAATGCTTAATTAGTAAATTTGAATAGAGCAATCATGTTGCTTGGCACTGTTCAATATGGTTTTTGAAATGATCCCGACACTAAAATGGTGAAAGAACTTTATTCTTCCCTTACACTGTCCACGAATAGTTCTCCTCTAAAAGCAAAACAAATCTGAATTGTAGTAGTATGACAACCGATACAAAACGCGCTGGTGATAACAGTGATATGGAATCTGTTGAAGACGAAGATGATAACAAGACCACAGAGATTTCCACAGACTTGTTAGCAGCTCTGCGAGGTCGTATCTGTGTGCCAGGGATAGAGGTATTCCACTATCGTGTGAACTATAAAAATACATTCTTATAATACAGAGACTAAATGATTCGATTTATATGTTGCAACAAAATGGAAACATTAAAAATGACTTGGAATTTTTTTTGATATGTGTAATTTTTATTCAACTTTATCATTAATGATACGATGGCCAATATTTTGAAGTTTGAAGACTCCATACACATTTCATTAGAAATACCATCATTATGCATATTTTGTCATTTGTTGAATTCAATTAACATAAGTTGCTTGCTGTATAAATTGTCATTAAACAACTTGTTGTGCATTATATTATTATTTATTTAGCTACTAGTATCACTGCAATAGATTAGTATGCTGTTTGTAGAACTACAAATGCATTATACATACACTGCTTACTCAAAACAAGAAAATGTTTTCCAAATTGTTACCCAAGTCACAGAAACAATTCATTATTCATTTTTTGCATTTATTTGTTTACTTAGATTTAAATTTTCAAACTATGAGGACAAAAAATCCAATAGAATACTTTGACAATATATGTGATTCTGTAACATAGATCATATTTTACACAACACTTTTAATTTTTAGCAAATGCAGGCTCTTCCAGCACCAGTGAAACGCAGAATCAAAGCACTGAAAAAGTTGCAAGTCCTTACGACAAATATCGAAGCAAAATTCTACGAGGAGGTACATACTTTGGAATGCAACTACCACAAACTGTGTGTTCCTCTTTACGACATGAGGAATAAGATAATATCGGGTGCTCATGAGCCAACGGATGAACAATGCGAATGGGAAAGCGACGAAGAAGAAGATGCATTAGTCAATGATCTGAAAGCAAAAGCGAATCTCGAAGGAGCAGAAGAAGATAAAGAGCAAAAGAAAGAAGAGTATGTTTTCTTTACTTCGCGTTGTTTATTTTAGCGTTGTGTTCGTTTTACTATTTTCTTCATGTTTCTGTTCATAAGTACTCGAGGAACACGTGTTTAAAGGAGTATGTATGATGTAATTGTTGAGAATAATTTTTTAAAAATTGTTTATCGTTTTAGAAGCGAAAAGGAGGACGTTAAAGGCATCCCAGAATTTTGGTTGACAATATTTAAGAATGTTGAACCACTAGCTGTTATGGTTCAAGAACATGATGAACCGATATTAAAACATTTGTATGATATTAAAGTTAAATTCTTTGAATCTAATCCTATGGTAAGTCGTGCACTGCACAAAAAATATTAAATTATGACATGACCATATAATAGGCGTGTATACAACACGAATATCAATAACGTAAATTATAAGTTCACAACACGGAATTATACTGCATTCAAAAATGACGAGATTTTTTATAGGGCTTTATTCTTGAGTTCTATTTTGAGCCAAACGAATATTTCACCAACACTATTCTAACTAAAGAATACATTATGAAGTGCACTCCGGACGAAAATGATCCGTTCAGCTTCGAAGGTCCCGAAATCTACAAGTGTAAGGTGAGTGCTTTGAATTTAAGGACGTATTCTGGTTGGCATGTGCATAACATCCAAATACAAAAGGTTCGATAGTTTTTCGAGTTAAAAAAAATCTATAACAAACACCGTGTCTTCCTCTAACAGGGATGTGCAATTAACTGGAAAAAGGGGAAGAATGTTACAGTAAAAACGATTAAGAAAAATCAGAAACATAAATCCCGAGGGTCCACACGAACTGTAATGCAAACTGTTCAAAATGATTCGTTCTTCAACTTTTTCAGTCCACCAGTTGGTAAGAACTAATTTCTTCTGTTTTATAGTAACATCATTTCACGACTATACAGTTTTATTATTGCATTATTATTTATTCTAGTGCCAGATGATGCAGAAGCAGAATTAGATGATGAAACACAAGGCGTATTGGCAAGCGATTTTGAGATTGGTCATTATATTAGAGAACGTATAGTTCCTAGAGCCGTATTATACTTTACAGGTACTTCTGATTTAACAAAAATGAAATATTATGGACAAGTTGCTTCGAGGATTAATTTTTCTTGTTGATCGAAAGTGTACTAAAAATTCGAATGTGATTGCAGGAGAAGCCTTGGAGGACGAGGACGAAGACTACGATGAAGAGGAGGAGGATGATGTGGATGATGCCGATGAGGAGAACGAAGATGACGAGGAGTTCTCACTAACTAATGCACCACCAGGTGGGAAACAACAAGGAAATGATCTTTCCGAGTGTAAAACACAGTAGAGTTCTCTAACAACAATTCGAAAAAAGAAAAAAAAAGGTCGTTCGTGCGTACAGTAAGAAAACGAAAAGAAAAAACAACACTAACAAAACCTGACCGATAACTGCCTAGCTATCCATCCTGCACCTGTGGCTCCAACGCAATCCCTGTTTGTATCAGTCATCTAATCATATCATATTTCCTATTCCAGATCAAGCTTAAAAAAAAAACTCTTCAACATACCAATGACAAAATTATGCGTACCCTCCCTTTATCCAACATTGACGGTGAAAAAGAAATACGGCTTTATTGAAACCTATGATTGTCGTATGATAAGTATAAACAGACAAAAAAAAAAGAACAAAACGAATTGCGCTCTCAGCTCTACACAAATAATCATTGTCATTTTTAATTGCTTTCATTTTATACTATATTGTTACGTTTATATATGAAGAAGATAGTTGAATTTTTTTCAAAACGCACGTTGACTAATGGATAAATTTTTCGGTACTGTTAAAGCATTTTTAATATAAAACTTCTGAAAACTGGAGATAGTCCTTTATTTCCTTGATGTACAAAGATATATTAATTCCTCCATTGTTATTAATCCTTTCGTTAAATCCTGAATGCTGCTAAGAAGATAATATAATTTATATATTGTACGTGGACCACTGATGGATTACAGGATTACAGATGACATTTTTCCGAAAAAATAAATTGTTCCCAATTTACGATCAATATGAATCACGTTGGAAGTTAAAATAAATCATTTTTTTAATTGTTACTCTCTGGCATTGAATATTTGATCGAAATAAGGTAAGTAAGTATCTCTCTCTCTCTATATATATATATATATATACATTATTTTTATGATATTTTAAATACTTTGGCGCTTAAAAGACAAATATGTTATTTTGAAAAAGATCTGAGTATATTTTTTTAACTTTTTTGCTGATAAACCAGTGAGGGTTAGAAAAATTCGATTTTTTAATGTCAGTTTTGGAATATATTTTCGAATATTGCGAATTTGTCATTATTTCACAAAAAAATCCTATTCAGTAATAACCTGTGTATTTGTTGTGAGTGATTAATTATGAAATTAAAGTTGGACAAAGTGCTATAGTTACAGGTGTAAAAAGCGGTGATCGTAACCACAAATTTTCGCATTCTTTTCCTTCATGCGACATGTTCGTCACTTTGGGCGACATCTTTAAAAAATTATGCTGTAAATACATAATAAGGTCAGTGGCGTCAGTGCCACTTGACGAGCCTTTGTGTTTTGTATGATTTGATAAGTAACAACTACGCGTGACTGATAATGCAAAACAGGGTGTTGTATCGGTGATTGGATTCTCGTGAAGAGACGTTCGAAAATCTGAGAACAGTTATCTTTTTTGAGTCAATATGACACAGAAGAACCAAGGGATTTTGAAACAATTCCACAAGTGTCGAATTTTACGCGATGGCAAGATCTGGTTCGAGGATTTATGGGTTCGCGATGGGAAAATCGTCGATCCGGAAAAAATCTTCTTCGACGAAAAAATCAAACCGAATATTCGAATCGACTGTGGTGGGGCGATCATTTCACCTGGATACATCGATCTTCAAATTAATGGTAATTGTAATTAATTAATAAATTAATTAGTATTTAAACCGATATTTATTTATTTGTTTGTATTTTTTATGAAAATGTAATAGTTATAATGTTTAATGTGGTTGCAATCAGGTGGCTTCGGTGTGGATTTCACGCACAATGTTGATAAAGTGCAAGAAGGGCTCAATAAAGTATCGAAGAAATTATTGGAATTCGGTGTGACGTCGTTTTGTCCAACACTGGTGACATCGCCCAGCGAAACATACTACAAAATACTGCCAAAAATGAAGAGGAAAAACGGCGGGATGCACGGAGCATCTATTTTGGGTATTCACTTGGAAGGACCATTTATTAGTCCCAAGAAAAAGGGTGCTCATCCAGAAAATTATATTAGAACTTTAGAAAAAGCAAGTTTTTTGTATGTTTTTGACGAACATAGAATACAACCTTTAACATGAGAAAACATCAGCTATTTATTGATTATGTATTTATTAGATACATTTATGTATTAAATTAACAGATTCACATTTTAGGGTTTTGAATCGTTGCTCGATATGTATGGATCTTTGGAGAATGTATGTCTTGTTACTTTGGCACCGGAACTTGCCAATGTTCAAAATGTCATTGAAGAATTGTGTAAACTGGACATTAGGGTTTCCCTTGGTGAGACAGCTCATTACTATTAACATGATTATTACTAGTGAAATAGAAGACATCAGAAATATTAGAAGAATTTAAGTATATCACAATATTATTTTCTATTGAACTTTAATCATTACTATTAACAGTGGAAATATTGCAGGACACTCTGTGGGTAATTTGCATGAAGGCGAAGCTGCTGTGAAAAGTGGAGCTTCATTTATCACTCACCTGTTTAATGCAATGCTACCGGTAATTATGCAAACTAATGTGTTGTATATGAGAAGTACACTGCTATGAATACGAAATTTATGTTTACAGTTCCACCATAGAGATCCAGGACTAGTTGGGCTTCTAACATCTAACAAAATTCCAAAAGGGAGGGGCATCCATTATGGTATAATTGCGGATGGTATTCATACTCATCCTGCTGCACTGCGCATAGCTCATAGGACGCATCCAGAAGGTATATCGGTTCTGTATTTTGTAAATACTCTTCTTTCTATATTTTTTGCATTGCTATATTTTATTGCATCTTTTAGGGCTTGTTTTGGTGACTGATGCAATATCAGCGCTGGGTTTGGAGGAAGGCAGGCACCAATTAGGGCAATTGGATATAGAGATCCGCGCTGGTCGAGCATACATTGCTGGGACAAACACTCTGTGTGGTAGTACAGCAGAAATGTCGAAATGTGTTCGTCACTTCAAAGAAGCAACAGGTAAATTTAATAATTGTCATGAGTTATCTATCTGATTGTAATCTACTAATTGACTTTAGCAAATAGGTTGATTTAAAAATCTTCAAAAATATTAGCGACCTTGAACGACCTTCATAGGTCAGTGTATTCGCTTCTAACCGGTTTGTTGTTATTTTTGTCTATTTTTATAGATTGTTCCATTGTGGAGGCTTTAGAAGCTGCAACACTTCATCCAGCAAGGACTCTTGGCATTGAAAAAACGAAAGGAGTTTTGAATTACGGTGCAGACGCAGATTTAGTATTGTTAGACGACAATTTGGAACTGTTATCCACGTGGATATACGGTGAATGTGTTTATAATAGTAAGTGTTCCGAGAACGGCCAGTAATACTTTAATTTCAAAGGCTTTTTATATATAAAAAAAACGAATGGCTGTGAATATTACTCTAGCCATGAAAATATTCATTTGTATGGCGTAATCGGATATTTTATATACAAAGTCCTTTTAAAGGATATATTTTATACGTTTCATACTTCATGAATATTGTTAATCTGCAGGATTACTGTATCTTGTGTAGTCTGGTGCTAACACAATTAACATCAATATCAGTCACTTTTTTCTACTTATATACACTTATATACTTATATATACATATTTAAAGAATACTGTTTTTTAATTCTAGAGAGTTTACTGATAAACAGTCTCGATTGTTGATCAATAAACAAACGTTTATTTTATAAGCCAAGGCTTTTTCAAATGACCAGAACATCCTTTTGTCACTTTCCTAATTAAATGATGATTAAATTGAGAACATATTCTCGTTATTTTTATAAAGTAATGTAAAATGCAAATTTTATTATAAAAATTACATTATTCATCTGTCATATGTTCAACGTAGTAAAACTTAGCGCGTACTTTGAGTAAAAAGGAGAACCGTTAGTACTCGTACTAATACGATTATTACAGATTATAGCACACACAGAGAGAATGTGATAGTACCGAGCGTAGAATCTGTCTCGTAGGAAAGTATGCCGGTTTTTTTTTCTAGGTAGCATACTTAATTAGTTAGCAGTATCAGGTTCTGCAGTTTTGTGAAGCGTTAAGGTAATCACGTATGCTCGCGTGTAAAATCGCCGTTTTGAAAATGAGATATTATTACTGTTATGTCGATGGTATGCGAGTCTCTCTGTCGGAGTAGGATAATGAACATCAGGCTCCAGGCGAGGCACATATGTTAATAAACAACGTCCTTCAGGTTGCATATGTATGGTGAGTGTCTAATGCCGAATGAATGTGCCGGAGGAATATCAAGAACTACCTGCAAACGACAATATACACTGATTTTACAAACCAATGTTTGAAACTCTGAATAAAAAAAGGAAAAAAATTTTCGACAATAAAGAATTAAATTTTTAGATTAGAAGGGAAAATTTTCGAAAGGCTGTCCACGACTGTCTACGCTGTAGGGAAATTGTTAATACTTTTTCTGGACAATGTGCTCCGGGTCCTGGTATTTGCGAATGATCGTCGGGTAGTTGAAAGCGAGCGCTCATGCTGTAAGCGGGACTTTTCACTCTAACAGCGTCCGGCTTGACTGCTTCGTAGGTCCCAGGTCCTGGGACTAAAACCCTGTCGTCGGTGAACACTTTCTGTCTTCCGGAAATCGAATAAGCTGGCGCTGTCTTTTTGTTGCCTTCCTTTGTGCCACCAAGTGTAGATGGGATGTTGTAAACGTTCGGGGCTGCAACAGATCAAAATAGAGCAAATATGATTTTTTAAAGAAATTATGTCCAGTGAGAAATCATTACGATATTGATACTCTTCAATTCTGTTAATATTTCTCCTGTTTCAAACTGCAGTTACTCATTTTTTAAATAGATGCATAAAATCCGCAGTCTAGTTATTAGTTAGTTTTTTGATATTTCCAGATCATTGATGGTACACACAGCAAAGTAATGTCAAAGAAGCAGAAAAGACAGTTTCGCAGCTGTACCTGGAATATCGTTTGGTCTGTCTACGTTCGTCCTGAGACCAAAAGTAAATCGCAATGCTTTTTCCAACAAAAGCATAGCTTTTTCTGGACTGTACTCGCCTGGACCTTTAAACGAGTTATACTGAGTGAATATTACCACAGGAAAGAATGAAAAGATAGATTTCAATGTGTTTCTGTACCTGGTGTTGAATCAGCTTCGTGTACGTTGGTCCTGAGTCCGAAGCTGTACTGTGGAGATTTGTTTAGGTTTACCTTTTCTGGGTGGTAGCTTCCAGGTGCTACATTTAATAAAAAAACTTTTCACAAATACAAACTTCATTTTATATTGACAGTGATAGACTGTGGATCTTTATGCAAAATAAAAATGATCTACTTCAATTTCAAGAGGCAGGAACAAAATTTAATAATTTGAATAATAGGCTTAATAATGTATTGATGTGCTCAAACTCTTTTTATATTTTTTAAATTAAACCTATCCGCTTTTGTCATAAACGTATAAAATCCTCAGTCTAATGATGAACGTTCGAAAAATATTTATTACCAGGAAGGTTGTCGGGTTTGTCGACGTACGCCTTCACACCAAACGAATACTCTGGAGACTTATCTAAATTGACTTTCTCTGGGGAATAGGTGCCAGGAGCTACAAAATTAAAGGTATAATACTAACATATTGTCAATACGTTTCATTTGAGTAATCATTAATATATTCCGATTCTAAATGAAAGCCATGTTCATGGTGAAACTGTTACGTGTAAGAAGTGCAGGTAAATAGAAGCAAAGAAGGCTAAAGCATCTTCTTTTTCTAGCGTGAAAAGCATTACGTGTTCTAATTCGAGAATAATGAAGACAGCATTATGTCTTTATTATTCGGTGAGCAAATGACAATGATTTAGGTAATTCCATTTAGCTGAAATGGCCTGCATATCCGAATACTGTACAGTAAATAGTAAGAGCCCTAAGTGTAATTGATAGCTGCACCAACATTGACTGGATGGTAAGCTCAACTACAGTAAACGTCGTTAGTAAGTTGTTAATCTACACCATTACCTGGCGTATCCCTAGGCTTATCCAATGGCTTTCTGTTACCAAAACTGAAATAAGGTTTATGTTCCAAATTTACTACTTTCTCTGGATAGTAATCAGCAGGGCCTACCGAGGCAATCAAAACATTAGTATTCGAGTATACCAACTGTTAAACCTATACCAACTGAACTTTTCCAAATGTAACAAGCTTCAGCAACAGTCCAAATCAATTCACCTGGATTGTTATTGGGCTTTTCCGGCGATCCTTTCCCGGATAGACTATACTGAGGCCCTTTATTTAGGTTTACTTTCTCAGGGCTATATGTCCCTGGGGCTACAATGATAAGTGTAAAGTTAATTCATTCGCTATGCCATACAGGGTGAGTCGCTTACGAGTAAATTCAGGTGGCACAGTTAAGTAATTCGCGCAGTAAGTTATTTTAATATTTGTTGGATTACTTACCTGGATTATCATTGATTTTCTCTGGTGATCCTTTGCCAGTTAAACTGTATTGAGGACCCCTATCCAAATTTACTTTTTCGGGACTGTATGTCCCCGGTGCTATGGCAACAGGCGTAATATGCATATAAATCAGTATACCGTGATCAATCCTCGTATTTCTTAAGATAAATACCTGGATTATTATTGATCCTTTCTGGTAATCCTTTGCCAGTTAAACTGAACTGAGGACCTCTATCCAAATTTATCTTCTCAGGGCTATACGTGCCAGGTGCTGTGATAACAGATGCAATATGCATATCAGTATTATCTACTGCGAATCAATCTTTGTCGTTTATTTTTATAGTAATCACCTGGATTTTCATTGCATTTCTCTGGCTTCCCTTTCCCTGACAAACTATACTCCGGGCCCTTGTGTAAATTTACTTTTTCGGGACTATACGTTCCTGGAGCTAGCATACAAACAATAAAAATAGATTTGTACATATTGCAGAGAGTAAAGATTTTTTATACTAACCTGGTGTGTCGCTCAGCTTCTCAGACGGGCCCTTACCGCTCAAACTGTACTCCGGGCCCTTGTGTAAATTTACTTTTTCGGGACTATATGTTCCTGGAGCTAGCATACGAAGAATAAAAATAGATTTGTACACATTGCAGGGAGTAAAGATTTTTTATACTAACCTGGTGTGTCGCTCAGCTTCTCAGACGGGCCCTTACCGCTCAAACTGTACTCCGGGCCCTTGTGTAAATTTACTTTTTCGGGACTATAAGTTCCTGGCGCTGGTATACAAAAAATAAATTTGCTCATGTACTACAGAGGGTAAAGATTTTTTATATGTACTAACCTGGTGTGTCGCTCAGCTTCTCAGACGGGCCCTTGCCACTCAAACTGTACTCCGGGCCCTTGTGCAAGTTCACCCTTTCCGGGCAGTAATCTCCAGGCGCTACAAATTACCCGTATTTATACCTCTACTAATGAAAACAAGGCAAACACAAAGAAAAAATTTGATCGTAGGGCTCTCTACCTGGATTATTGTTCGGCTTGTCCAGCGATGTTTTCAGTCCAAAACTATACTCGGGTGATTTGTTAAGGTTTACCTTCTCAGGGGAGTATGCTCCAGGTGCTGCAAGTCATACACGATATAAATCTAATTTGAAAGATTACACTATTCTACTTTTAGCTGTTCTACTAATTTGCATAGCTTCATGAAAATTCCAGGACATAATGAATGGGAAAAAATGCTTTTACAGGGAAAGTGAATGTGAAAGACGTCTCTATTGAATCCCATTCATTCCGTCATCCTTTTTAAACTACTTTGCGATTAAGAGACGTTTTTCGATGTGTGTTCACACGAAGCTCTTCATTTTTCCTCGATTGTGTTGCATTCACGGAGGATTACAAACCTGGCGTGTCGTCCGGTTTCTCGAGTGCGGCCTTACCGCTCAAGCTGTATTGCGGACCCCTGTCTAAGTTGACCTTCTCTGGACTGTAAGTGCCGGGAGCTGCGAAAAGACGACCCTATTCTATGAACTGCTCTCGTCGGGAAACTATACTTCGCCTAACGAGTTAAGTTACTAAGATTTATTATACTACTACAATGATTCAAACTTCCTTGATGCTTACAATTTACTGGTGAAAAAAAGAAAATTTATATTTATTGTTTTTTTTTCGGGAGCGAACAAGGTATAAGAAAAGAGATTGACGTACCAGGTGTGTCGTCCGGTTTCTCCATGCGTCCTTTACCTGTGAGGCTGTATTGAGGACCTTTGTTCAAGTTCACCTTCTCGGGGCTGTAAGTGCCAGGCGCTATAAGAATAATTAAGCGTGCGTCGATAACTATTTGTGCCACGCGATTCTGCAGAGTGTTTCGTTTGACAAGATAAATGAAACACTCCTTATTTTTTGTCGCTTCGACGACCAACGTTTGGATAAACTTCTACCGAATCGTCAAAGCGTCCAATCGAAAATCAACAGAACATACTAGTATTTACCTGGAGTATCATTTGGTTTGTCGAGAGACGGCCTGAGCCCGAAGCTGAACTGCGGAGCGTTGTCCAATCTTACCTTTTCCGGGCAGTATGCTCCGGGTGCTGTATGTTCGCAACAGAGAGAAATGTTTAAACAATGTTTACAGTCCATTGAGCCGTCAATAAGTTCCGTTACAACTTTCGAGGTATTACTTAACTATTAATACAACAATACTACAACCGAATAATTGAGAACAGAAATTATTTCTGGCTAGCGTTCATAAAGGTATAACATTAAAAATAAATAATACATTCTTTCGAACACATTCTTAGTAAGCGTAATGCATGCATTTCATATACGATTCGGTTCATGCACTGTTGATCCAAACGGTACTATACCTACAAGGTATTAATAGTCTACTTCAAAGAGGAAGTCTCGAACAGCGAGCAGGCGAATTAATTAATAGTTTACCAAGCTGCGAAATCAAATGAGTAGCCGAGCGAAAGGTTGCAACTGCGCTAGAATAGTATCGTAGGTAATCCTATAAAATCCATAACGAAATTAACAATCGAATACCTAAAGCTTATTTGAGGTTTTATTCCTCGTTTGTTCGTCTTGGTTCATCGATCTTCCTAAGACGCCAATTTCGTTGTTTCTGTCGTGTAACGAATTAACAATTTTAACAATTTTACTTCGAGTTTAACCTGCGGTTGGAGAAGAAATAATTAAAATAGTGCCAATTCATTTGTAATTTTAATTCCTCGGTAACTGTATCGTAATTTCGAAATTAACACTGTGATTCGCTGGTAGTTCTAGCGTTAATATCGGAAAAATAGTATTGCCGTTTATTTGTTAAATTTACTCAAAGCGATTTTAAGTAGCAAACTCGATTTACTTTTTATTAGTAGTTTTAACCAATTGTCAATTAGCGTTTTCTCAAGTTAAAAGGGAGTAGCTAGGCTTGATCGTGGTGTGTAATTACCAGGAGCATCGCTCGATTTGTCCAACTGCGGCTTTAAGCCGAAACTATACTCGGGGGCTTTGTCGAGATTCACCTTTTCGGTGCAATAGTCGCTCGGAGCTACGATCAAGATTCGATTAGATTATTATGTATAACTAAACCCACGGGCAAGTGAAACTGTCGAAAAATCATTTTTTTTTTCCTTTGACGTTTTATTCTCTTCTTTCTGTGATCGAAGCCGGTGTACATCGTAGGATTTCGAGAAAGCTTACCAGGTGTACAGCTGACTTTTTCGGTTTGCGTTTTGATGCCGAACGAGTACTTTGGCGAGCTGTCCAGAATGATCTTCTCCGCTTTCTCTGGATTATAGTCGCCTGGCGCCGGTGTCACTTCTTGTCTCGACGACTTGCTGCGGCCATGCAACGACGATGCGGGCGCTGCATCCTTCCCTACAAATTCAAAACAAGTCAACGTGAAATCACGCACGCTCCTTCAACTCGAAAGTTAGTCCTGTCGTACACATTAAAACGATCTGCGTCGAAATTCTTAATTTATGATCATAATGATCATTGAAATCATCACTGAAAAGTAATAATGATAAAAAATAAGGCTTTGATATAAGGTTGCCGCATAAATTTATGGGCCGGGAGGGTGAAGGAATTTCGTGAATTACGTCCATTAAAAGGCCTACACTGTTGCGAAATAACGGTGCTTCGGAGAGTTTGATCGATACCTCATCTGTACAGCGAATAGCGACGCTCGCAATATCATCACTTCGACCGAGTTCCCTTGCGGAGGAACCGACTCGGACACTGTTTCGCAAATAGAGCGATCAGCGGTGACCGATAGTGCTACAGAGTCATTAAATGACGTTAGAGTCGGCGATCGGTGAAACTGGTTCATACAACTACATAGTATATAAAATAACGAGATCGTGTACGCGCCGTGACGTAGATTATTAACAAAAAGAATGTGAAATTTTTACCTTTAGCGCTGAGACCGGAAACGTTGTATTGGCCGGGGCCTGGTCCGGGGCTGTCGTTTTTCGCAGAGTGCCTTTGAACCGTTACGAAAATTGACATTAGGGTACTGCGAAAATCGATGTTACAATTTTCATTCAACTGGAGCTTTTCTAGTACCTGCTTCCAAAAGAGAAGGCCGGAGCTCTGCCTCGCTTCGAGTCGGGAACGGTCTTACCTGAAAGTTGATTTATCGCTATACTCGATACATACTCGTCTGCACCTCGCGGGGAAACACGCGACAAAAAAAATCCTAATTACCGATTAATGGCGGCAGGGTGACACAGGCTGGACCCGGGCTGGTGTACTCGGCTGCGATGGGACCTCGCCTTTTCGTTGGTGTCCACGGTCTTTGCGTTATACCGCCCATTCTTCTTTCTCGGGATACCTTAACTTTCTTCCTAGATAAAAACAACAACAACAAAACAAATAGAAAAACAGAAGTTCATTGTATGAAATTCCCGCAGAAGAAATCGAGTGTTCACGAGTGTTTGAAGAAACCGTGTTTACTTGTTCCAGACTATTCCCGATCAACACGACGATAGTCACCTAAAGACACTTCAAGGAGCTTGTCGCATCAGCTATGTCCTTTTTCCCTTCGCGAGGTACAAGCAAGCTTTCCTCGGAATTGCGCAACACACGGCCTTCGAAAGCCGGGCCACAGAAACGACTCACGAAGTTCCATATAAGCGTATGTCCATGGTGGGCAGCCAGAATCGCCCACCATTCGGCATTGGACTGAATAAAACATGAATATCACAAATTGTAGGACGGTTTTCAAACAACCCGAATAAATACGGGCCGAACCAGATGACTCATGGCCTACTTATAGTGCAGGTACTTATAGTGCTTTTGTAGCCGACGCTGCGTACACCGTGCGACAGTAATAATTGTATTTAGAACGATCCTCGAGCCGGATCAGGATTATGGAGATTTATGTGAATATTTCACGATCACGACGGACGAACAGCTCAATTTCGCGCGCCTAATGTTTTGCAGGATTCTGCGGACACTCTGCGTTCACTGTGAACCGCGCCTATCATCCCTCTGGATACGTTGCGGATCAGGATTTTCGATGAATTGGTAGGGTTTAAAGGCTCGTTACATCACCGAAGACCAAAATCTCCTATAGCGAGTCATGTTAATCCCTCGGGCAGCTCCAGTATCAATTTCCAAACGTTCAAGCCTGCTCGTATCTTCAATCCTACCTGCGTGTATTTAACACCTTGCCTAACCCAGACCGGCTCCAGACAGAAAGTCAACCGCGAAATCAATCAACTGACAGAGGCGCGAGCTAAAAATGCGAATCGAGCGATCCACCGTCAATTTCACTCGACCGTTTCCTCTGCACGGATCGGTGAACCAACAACTGCGTGTTACGAAACGGCTGTTGAACAATGACAAGCAAATCGCACGATCCCGATCTGCATACGTGAAAATAATTCATTTTCCGAATACGGAGTAGGCGTGAGCCAGAGGCAGCGCATGACCAAAACGAGTGCAAGCGCGGATGATTCGTGGAAGACGAAAAATCATCGCCTTTTCAAGCGACTTCGTTCCCTCTCGCGCGTTCCCTGCATTTTCTCCACTGATTTTCCTCAAGGGAAATCCACCGTCGCGTCGCCTCACACCGTGGTAAATCAGATCTCGAGGAATTATGTTCTCGCGGGGAAAGCGCATCGCTTTCAGAGCAAAGTAGAAATTAGAGAATGCCGCTGTCGTCGGATATTTATTCGAAATTATAAGGAGAAAGCGGCGATCGCTGTTAGAACAAACCGAGGCCGCGAAGAGATCGAACGAATGATATTTGCACTCGATGGTTTCAGATTGTGTAAACACAGAAAATGTATTTGCGATTTTCTCTGTGAACTTTTCATTTTGAAAATATAAATCGACATGTATAATACAACAACGAAACGGAAATCCAGTTAATCGGCTTCGTTTGTATGCGGGGGATAAAACCGACCTAATTTCGACGAAAAAAAATGCTGGATAAAAGTTCGGTC
Organism: Lasioglossum leucozonium; assembly: GCA_028454225.1. Classification (NCBI taxonomy): domain Eukaryota; kingdom Metazoa; phylum Arthropoda; class Insecta; order Hymenoptera; family Halictidae; genus Lasioglossum; species Lasioglossum leucozonium. The sequence continues at coordinate 5,696,230 of CM052208.1, forward strand.
GTATCTGGGTTAAGGAAACAATGGTATCTGAAATTTCATTCATAGCTCAGGTAACACGTCAAGGGTATTTCGGCTTCGATTACACCTTTACCGTAAGGAACGGTGGCGATGAGTAATTCTGAGTAATGGAGCGTGCCGTAAACAAATATTATGTCACCGCTCGCGTCGTCGTCGGGGATCGGAAAGACATAAATGGCAATTTATCTTAGACTTCGTCTATTATTGTTCGTAATAATTCGATGACTCACGCTGCCTTAAAGTTAAGTCGCTGGAATAATTCGATAACGCGACGACATCGAAAACTCCTCGAAGTGTTGCTTGAACATGCGATCGTTAGCTGATAACAAGGACACGAGGAAAGTCGAATATGCCCGAATTTTGCAACGCTTGAGAAAACGCGATACAAGCGTAAACGAGTTATTAAATCAACAGTAATGTTGTCGATTAGCGATCTCATCGGATGATGAAGCTGACCAGCGAAGATCATTTCCTCCGAATGACAGGGTATAATTGTAACTAGAGTTTTATAGGTTGCCTTCTATTTAAGGATAAATTAATTGTCTTGTTACGACAGTCGTGCTTTAATCGGTACAGTGTTCCATCTTATACGGATGTTCGATATTGAATGTGACTACTCGAGTATTTAAACTTGCGATTCATTCGCTTCGATAAATATCAATTTTCTGCGTTACCAAATACATTTACAATGATAAATTAATTTTTATCGTTACGGAATGTCTTGAGCACATATTTGCGATGTAAGATTAAAGCATTTCACTTAGCACTTCGAATTATCATTGCTGTTGAAATATTCTATTTTACACCGAAATTGTAGCGTATTTATTTGTAACTAATTTGTATATGATTAATTTGATTAACTATTCATTCATGTATATATAAAATATTATTTTATTTTCACAGATAAAAATGATTTTATAAATGTTTGATTGGCAATTTTTTATGCGAATTTAAATTACCTGTGTATATTATGGTACAGCCGAAGCTCCCTTAAACGGTGCAAGGATGATGCGAAGGAGCAGCAAGGTAACTAATTGAATCACAAATTTAATCGTTCGAACGGTTCGCAGAAAAATCACGGAAGCACCAGTAATCGACGTGCTCGCACCGAGGACGCGTTCCTGACTGAAAATCAAGCGTCGCGGTATCGCGGACATGTGCGACGGGCGTTCCTCGATCCCCACTTCGCGATTCAGATTATCGGGCGCATGCGTAGCTCGCCGTTATCCTGGCGAGTTCTTTTCCAGTGCTACAAGTACATAAGTACATACATTTCAATTAAAATTGCGATCGACACCGGTAAGAAGAAAATTCGTATAAATGAATTGTCCGGTAACGGTCATCGGTGACCGTCAAAATAAAATGTACGTCTTAGCACGTTGCAGAGTTTTTGTTGATTGTCACGTTAATGTGAATCGTTGATGTGGCGGTCACCGGTGACGATGATTCTGACGGTCGAGATGTTCACACAATAACTACGTGTCATCGTCATTAATCGGGATGACACAGGTGTCTAATCACATTTGAAACATAATTGTTGTTGGAGTGATATAGTAAATACACCTTTCGTTACGAGCTGTAAAATACGGAGGGGTAATAATGATAATGGCTGTTAATCGTTCCGTTTTTTTCTCCAGTTTGTGAGAGCATTGAGGCGAAAGCGATCCATGAATTTTATGATAGATTACACTGTCCAACAACCAAAAAATGTTTCGATTCTCACTACGAAATTCTTGTAGAGTTTTTTGCGCTGATTCCGAATCTGGCCTTAATTTTTCTCCTAGTCGCACAGTTTTTGAGAAATTTGAGTTTGAAGAAAAGACCTATTTTTCAAATTAAACATGTTTAAACGATCATAATGTATTAATATTGGATATCACTGTATTCGGGAAAATCTAAGGAATCGTTTGCTGTAAAAATCAATTCAATATCTTTTATAATAACATCACAATATTTGTTCAAAGTTGAAACATAGGTCTTTTTTCAAACTCAAATTTCTCAAAAACTGTGCGACTAGGAGAAAAATTAAGGTCAGATTCGGAATCAGCGCAAAAAACTCTATAAGAATTTCATAGCGAGAATCGAAACATCAAAAAAAAGTTGAAATTTGTTGGACAGTGTTATTTAATGAATATCTTCGTTCGGGCCCACATTGTAATGAAATATTTGCAAAATCTGAACGAATACAGTCTTGCCATGTTTTTCAAGGTGTACATATAAAGTAAAAGTCGCTTCTAGCGCTTCATGGTATATATGTATACAGATGGTAATAGAAAAAAAAGGCAAGGTACATTTGAGTCTACGGTAGGCGGACTAAAATCGTCGTTCGTTCGAACATGTTGCAGGAAAGACGCCGGCACTCGGCAATGATACATCGGAGATGGTATCGCAAACGTATCGCCTTGACTCCCTTATTGGGTACTCCTGATTTCGCAACCCACGCACCCCAACGTTCTTGGTAGCGATCCTCGACAAACGACTTTCGGCCTTGCTGTGTCCTGCGCCCGGAACAACAACCAGCTAAAATTAGGGGCTCGCGTAATCGTCGCGGACGATGACGTGAAAGCGCAAGACCTACTTCCGCTTTCGACTACCGTGCCCCTAAAAAACGCAGGTTTTTTTGGTGCCGAAGGATGAATTCTGCGTATCAGAGAGTATTATACCGAATTTCTGATAAAACTTACAAAAAAAAAAAAAGAAAGAACGATCAAAGTGAGTTATTATCAGTAGTTTAACGAGAATGGAAGCTGTCGAGTGCGCAGAGACGTTCCGAACACTTGTCCGGACATTTAATCTTTCCCCTCTCATGCGCCACGCTGACATCACCATGCGGGGACCTGGTCAGCAGACAGTGGCTCGTTGTCAGTGTGCTCGACGAGAAAGGTAGTCGTGAGAGAGTTTCAGGTTCCGAGAGTCGAATTGTTCCGTCTCCGCCGAGGACAGTGACCCATGGTAGGACTCCGTAATTTATTAATCCATGATTAATCCGGCGACACTAGATCCCTAGATGTATCGGTGCGACAAGTGGTTTGTGATGGATTCAACGAGGCAAACGGAAAGTCGTATCGGGATGTTCTCGTGCAGTTAATATTGCAGTTCTTTAACATTTCGATGCGATTGTTTCACGAAGCCACGAGCCTGATTCACGGTCGAGGAATCGTCGAAGCGTTTATGTTGGTTCAGCGTTCCGGCATGTTGTCGTTCGCTTCGGATCTCGCGTTTCGCGGATCGAATTGATTCAGCGCGATTAAAATGGCGATCCATGATACTCCGCAGGTAATAACGCCCACACAAATTGTGCGCTGTACGCTGGAATTCCTGTTCACGGTCTCGCTCACGCGTTCACTCGAACCCGAGCTGGCAACAGGAAACGCATCCGGACCGCGTTTCTGTCGCTCTGCATGACAAACGCCTCTCGTCGTCGGCCGACGAAATTCTGGTCAAAAGTCACATTCCCTATTCCAAGGTAAGCTTCACTTTTCAGCTGTTTATCGTAACTCTAGAATTGTCGGACGAATCGAAATTCTTTATTTTATTAGGTCGTTCGAAAAGTTTCTTTCGTAATGTATTATTACGTTCGTGCGGTAATGTTTTATTAGAGTCTTTGAGGTATGTGTACAGGTGTCTTTATGAGACATTAGTAAATTGATTCAATTGTGTTTGTACTGTGTCGTATACTGGTTACCGTCTCTATTTCTAATGCTTTGTAACTTCTATATGACATTTTAAGAATGCAAATTTCGTCATTGCCAGGATATGCGAATTTAAATTAGGGGGGTAGTTAAGTACTCGTACTTAAATTAATCGCGTATCCGAGTACTGACACTCCAATTGATTTAAATTGAGTAGGTATATTTAGGCTCTCGTGTCCCGGTCAGAAGAATGGAGCCTGAGGACGAGAGTCTGCAGATGCACCTGTTTGCCGAATACCGTTTGTCCCCCACCAATTCTCGGGTGGTGAACGGTCAGCTTTTGGGCTGTCTGCGTTCGAAGAACGTCAAGACCTTCAGAAGCCTGCTCGAGAAACTTCCCAGAAGTGGCATTGATGTGAACCATTTGTATCCGAACGGATCGCAGGAGACATGTTTGGACATCGCCTGCAAGGAAGGTCTGCACGAGTTCGTTCGGATCCTCCTGGAAAACGGAGCCAACGTGAACAGGATCAACGAGGAGGAGAGCCGTGCTGCGATCCACTACGCCACGGAAAAGGATCACGAGGATGTTCTGCAGGTACATCGGACGTTAAAAACAAACTTCTTGTCTAGAATCTTGAAAAAAATCGATTCTTCTTTTTCTGAATTGTCTTGAAGCACGCGTCTTTAAAGATATTTTCCTGCTAATTGCTTTTCCTCGAATTCATAGAAGTAACAAAGTTATCGCTACGATTAGAAAAAACGCAGCTCTAAGTTGATATCATTGAAAGACGATTACAGATATGATATTGATTATTGAACGAGTCATCTATAATAATTGATTGAATGAATCATGAATTGACAACATACCTGTCCAATAATACATAAATCGAGCGGGTATTCGAATTCTGGTACGATCCACCAAAAGACACGTTGTCGTTGACAGGTGCTGTTGGAGGACCCGCAGATCAATCTTAACTTGCGAGCTGGTGGTCAGACCGCTCTACACATCGCGGTGAACACCAAAAACCTGAGATGCGCGAAGCTACTCCTGGCGAAAGGAGCTAGCCCGAACGTCCCCAACAGTAAGGGTCTAACCGCCCTCCACGTGGCAGCAATGAAGAAACAGAGAGCCATGGCTGAACTGATCTTAGACACATCGGAGCGCACTTCGGACCTGGACAGCTACAAGGATTACAACGGGGAGACCACGAGGGACGTCCTAGGGAGGAACATGCCAGAACTGCTGCTTCCTCCGCGCATAGAGAGACGGCCGGACGTCAACGACCTCAGATACCACTTGAAAGCGAACGACGAGACCAGTTTCCTAGAGTGTTTGAGGGCGATGCCGAATAATGCACCGATCGAGATCGAGGATCTAATCGTGGAGGCCGTTCAGCAAAACTTCAAGAACGCAGTCTCCGAGCTGCTCGAAAGACGAACGAGCAGATGCAACTTGGAGAAAGCCGCGAACATAGCGATCCAAAAGGGCTCGCCACACATTCTCCGTCTGATAATGGACAACTTCGATAGTGTGGACTCTGACGCTGCGAACAGGCTGCTGCTGACCGCCTCCATCGAACTGGGAATCCCCAGTGGGGCCTCCAAGAAAAGTGTCTCAAACCGCCTCGAATGTCTCAGGCTTATCCTAGACAGAGATGATGTGGACGTTCAGTGCACAGATGGTAAGTATCATCTTCTGCTGTTGATAACAATGGTGCTTATTTTGATCAATATATTCATTAAAAAAAAAAAAGTTGCGTTTGTTTAACGTTACTGTTAAAAAAAACCTCAACCGACGTCTCTAAAGCTGAATAAACAAAACAAATGATAAATGTTTACAGAGAAAAGAAACACTCCGCTGCACCATGCAGCCAGAGCCGATAACCGCGAAGCAGTGATAATGCTTCTAGAAAAAGGAAGCTGCATCGGCCACACGAACAAGTACGGCTCGCCAGCAGTTGCCGACATATCCTCATCCGCACTGTCTCAGTACTTTGACGACTGCATCCAAGCCCGAAAAGAAGGGAGAAACGGCTACCTGATCGAGTTTGACTACAAATGCTTGATCTCTCAAAACAACAATCAACGCAACCGAGAAATGGCCGTGTTTCAAAGTATCGCCGGCAACTCTGGTTTGAAACATCTGCTGAAGCACCCGCTGCTCTCCTCGTTCATCGATCTGAAGTGGCGGAGAATAGGCTTCGTGCTCAATATGAGCTTCGTTTTCCACTTGCTCCTCTACATTCTACTGAGCGCGTACATCATTAGTAAAATAAGCAACGAAGATAACTATCCAAAAGATCAGGCGTCACGGGAGCAAACTACTACTATCGTCTTTAGTATACTCGCCGGCATGTTCCTGGCAGTGTTCGCGCTTTGGAAGTTGTTTCAACTGCTTTTATCGCCATGCTGCTACTTGTCGAACATTAAAAACTGGTGTGAGGTGGGGCTGGCGATTCTTGGATTCTGCATGTTATACGGCGAGGTTTCTAACAGCATTGCTGCCGTGGTGATACTGTCGTTCGCTTGGCTGCTAGTGGTCAAGATGGGCCACTATTCTACGCTGTCTATGGATATCGAGATGTTTATAACGGTGTTCCGGAAGTTCGTTCGGTTCTTGGCTGTTTACGCTATCCTGATCTTCTCGTTCGCGGTCGCCTTCTTTGTCCTGTTCAAAGACCAGAAGAGCTTCCTGAACCTCGGCCACTCGATGTTCAAAACGATCATCATGCTCACCGGCGAGTTTGACACGGAAAACATATCGTTCGAAGCGGAACCGTTCACGAGCCACCTGGTATTCGTGGTGTTTGTCTTCATGATCACCATAGTGTTGTTCAATCTCCTGAACGGTTTGGCTGTTAACGACACTGCCGAGATCGTCGGCAAGGCCGAACTCGTCGGTCTGATCTCCAAGATCAGGATGATCTCTGACATCGAGAATTTAGCCATCAGCGCGCCCTATGATCATTCGCCGAATTGCTGGCTGTTCAACACAAGGTTCTGCTTCTGTCGCCCCAGATCCATTCCTTTCCTGGCAGAACAGGTCCTTGTGCCACCAAAATATTTCGAGGGCACCAAGCTCAGAATCGATCCGAACATCTTCAAGATGGACTCCGGTATCGTCAAGCGAGCTAGAGAGATACTCTCAAGAAGAGATCGAGAATCGGGCACTGAAAGGATCATCAATGAGTTGGAGAAAATGAAAGATTTACTGAGCTCCCTGAAACTGGGCCTCGATAATAATAATGTTAACGTCAGAAGAGATAGCTGAAGACTGTTCATTACATTTTGTTCATTATTATATATATTCATTATATTTCATATTATTATGTAGTATTCTCTCTCTTACAAGTGCCAACTGTCCGGTGTTCAATGATACGTTGTTACGTTAACGGCGATGCTGACAAAATAGAAAAATAGAAAAATCATTAATTATAGTAGATATTGCTATGTCATTGTTGTTTAGTTAAGATATTTCATTTTGCAAATGATCGTCTACAATCGTTGATTTTAAATGTTGTTATAATATATTATATTGACTTACGATTAAGATGTTCGAGGAGTTTTATACTTAGGATTAAATATTAATTGTTATATTCAGACTGTAAACAAAATAAGTATTTTATCGAGTTCGATGGTAGAATTCATTTTATAACGCTTCGTACGCGAGAACGCTGTACAATGGACGCATCATTATTCGAGTATTATAATTTTACAATAAATAAGATCTATATAGTGCGAACAATCGGTACAAAAATGACAGACGATATAATGTCGAGAACTACACTTTTATGAACTGCAAAGTTTAGAATTGATGTTCCTAAACATTTCCGTATGGCATATGAATACTCGATGCCTCTTATAATTCAACCTATAACGCAATAGTGTGTGTGTGTGTGTGCCCTAGTAAATTAATTTTACCGTGTACGAATGTTTAACAGCTAACCGGAGACCTCCTCTTGTGTGGTTGCCTTCTCTTTTCCGCGTCGTATTAAAATGTCGGTATAAAATAAATTGAAATCTAGCCTGATAAAAAGAATCACATATTTACATGAATATGATCAGCGACTGTAAACATTTGTAAACCGAGTACTCACCTACAGAATACGTTCAACAATTTCTCATTATTGTTACCACTTCCTAGATCACAGATTCTATCCAAAAGGCGCATTAATACTTGCGTAAACTTATCGTCCAGCGATACAATTGTTTCTTCAAAGCTTCCTGGGTTTGCTTTCGACGTGTCTTCAACATCGTTCTAACAAAATAGACAAAAACAAACTCATTATCGTTGAGTTTCATTCGGCGCGCATCGTAGACCCTTTGTGGAACTAAGATTAAAAAGCGCACATCTTTGAGAATAAGTGTAATGTACACAATGATGTCTGAAATATTCCATTGACGTATATGTATGATTGGCAGACTAAAAATGAAGCAAATGCATTTTATTGTTTCAATTTAACATACCTGTAATATAAAAACAAGATCGCTATAAATACTACTATATGCATATTGAAAATATGTTAATGCATAGTATCGGGAGAACCATGCTATGTCTGAATAATATTTAAGTATCAAAAGAACTTTAAATAAATAAAATATACACTCAACGACATATAATAAATTACATCGCATTCATAAATGGACAAATATATAGGGTAAGGCATTTGAAACAGATCTAGATAGCTCGCTTGCTCTTGAAAAAAATCAACAGCAAGAAAAATACAATTCGGATGACCTGTTTGAAATGTTCCATCCTGTACATTCATATTTAATACGAAGTTTGCATGCAACATTAACATCGGAACAAGTAGAATAATGCTACATAGTCAGACAGTAAATTTCTGAAACTAAAAAAGACATTATGCATCTACGGATCAAAATATTTTATTCTCCTACTAGTATGAGCTATATTACGCTTGAAAAATTCGTCAAAATGTTCGAGAATAATTTTTACTACGTATAGATTATGTTATTTGGTTTCTGAATGTACATCTTAGATCTTAATTATGTATTGTGTTGATATACATGTGTATAGCGCGTATATAAATCACGTGATTGCACAAGAAGGCATATTATAAATAAAACATTAATTCGTCTATGTTCTTAATAAGTTTGCTGATGACAATTCGAAAATGTTGACAATTTATGTTGACAATTTGTAAATAATATTGTGTTTAAACATTGTATGTACAGATTACCATGCGAGTTCGAGAAAGTTTCTCGGTGAGAATGGAAAAAATGACTTCTATACTGATTTCTGGTTGCTAGAAAAAAAGCTTTATGATTCTAAGACTACAGAAAATGCATGAAAGCGGAGTTAGAACTTTTGGAATATACCTCAGAATCATAGACATCTTCCTGATAGGCGCCAATCATGGAAGTCAATTCGGCGTCAATGTAGTATGGGCTCATACGCTTAACATTAGTAAAAAATCAACGTTCAATTTACTACTAACTGTAAAGATTTTTTTACAAACATTTAACACAGAAATGATTGCAGCAGAATCCAATCTCGACAGTACATATTTAATTACTATCGAATATTCCGGAAAGAATCCGACTCAAAGCAAAGAACGCAACTCAGAAAAAGTGTTTGATCCTTATCTGGTGTATGTATGTGTACCGTATACACGTTTATATAAAAGTTCAGTTACCTGTGCTCATTCGATCGTTAACAAGTTAGGGTAACTCACCTCCATGAAATCACAAAAGTCGATGCAGGCGGCGCAAATGTCAGTGATGCAGGCGAGCAGATCTGGATCGGTCAACATGCATTCCTTCAAGTAGCTGTCCTGCAAATCCTGATGCACGCTCAGGACGTCATCCACATTACTGACCTGGTCAAATCATTTAAAACTTTGAATACCTTTCACATTTGAAGCGACGTTTCTAAAAGCTGATCATACTTTACTCATTTTATTTATAAACGTCAACCAGTTTGGCTCGATCACTTCAACCATCATGTAGTACGCCAGATGCTGGATGCAATCGAGCATGCGTTGACGCAACGAAAATGCTTTCCTGTAAAACATTGCCACATTATGGCAGAAAGTCTTGGCGATTTTGTTACTGACCCATACCCTAAAAAAAGAAAAATGTTAATCGAAGAAAGCAGAGTGTAATTATAAAAAAATCGGCTACACAGAATGGCAAAAATCCTTCTTGCAAACATGTTTCTAATGCAAAATGAAGCTATTTGTAATCGGGTGTGACCGGTTTTTGGAAATTTTACCGAAAACTCCTGTACCGACCTGCATAAACGTCTTTCGATGTATTTGCAGTAAAACAGATGTCTAAATAGCATCTGATAACAGGCGATCGCTTTTCTATTGAGTATCAAGGAGACAGGCCACTTGACGTCGTAGTTAAACACAAACGCTTCCAAACCAGTTAAAGTTTTATCGTTCTTGAAGCAATATTCTGGGAAAAAAGAATCAAGTTGTAGAATATTGTCAACTTCAATAAACATGTAAGCAAGTTAAGAAGATCCACCTTCCTCTTCCCTGGTTTGAATTGAGAGTATTCTGAACATTTGAAACTGAAGGTCGTACGGTAACAACTCAGGTTTCAGATCATCCTTGTAAGGATCAGAATCCGCAGTCGACATGCGCAGCGCTACTTCCAAAAGAGACGCCAAACGATGGATCACGATATCGTACATATTTTTATTTAATTCTGCTTCGCAGAGATTCATAAATTGTACCTACAATTAAATTATTAAATTCTTTAATTCCTATCTATTTAATACCTACTTTTGAGAACAGACAATAAATAAACACACCACAAAATCTCCTTGAGCAAGAAGGAAATAACTCTTCACGCTACGAAGTCGTCCCATTAAATCGCTTTCATGTATGAGAACTTCTAACAAAGTTTTTGCTGCTTCTGAATATGCTCTATCGATGGCAGCTAAGTATTTCTGTCCTTGATGCTGGTAGATGAGTGGTTCCTGCTTTCCCCACTGAACTGTCTTACCTGAACAAGTAAAACTTCGAAATAACTACTCACTCACAGGATGTCGATTAAACGATGCTATGGACAAGATATCTCGTGGTCAGTGGTCAAGTGGTCAACTGGTCAGTGGTCAAGCGGTCAGTGGTTAAGTGGTCAATAGCCAAGTCGTCAAGTGGTGAGTGGTCCATAGTTAATAGTCAAGTGGTCAAACGGAGAAACATTGCATACCACATTGTCGGATTACATTAAAGTATTTTCCAGTTCTTAGAATAGTCTGTGCCTGTTCGTTGAGGAACGTGGGGATTCTCTCTGACCTCATAGTGTATCTTTTCTCCCAATAATCTGCGGAGTAGTCTACCGGCAGTTCCTCCCTATGTATCAGTTCGTTATCCTCTACGAAGAACTGTAAAAGAAAAAATATTTAATAAATAAAATGCAACAATCAAGGGGTTGTATAATCTGGAAAAATGTAAACAAATACGGTCTACAGCTACCTCTTCGTATGGATCGCATATTACACCTTTGTACACCCACTTTTCAAGAATTTGCATATAAGGAACGCTCGCTGTTTGTATCAGAAACATGCACAATTCCTTAAACTTCGCCTCGCCGCTTATGTTATTCGCTTGCTCATGTAGAAGACTAAGTACTTTTCCACCTTTCGCGTTTGCCTGAAATGAATTTATAAATTAATTTATTTAGTACAAAAATTCGGAGAATGTAACAGCGATCGATTATCTTACTTTGCAGATCGTGGACGTTATTTGGAAGAGAACGGACATTGCGATTATAGTAGGCTGAATGAAGAACCACAGTTTCTGCAAATTCAGTTTGCCGCGGATGTGTTCCATTTCCAATTGTACGACAAACAACTGAAATACGTTGAATCATTCTATAGTACACCAGTCAAATATCTGAATTAAAATTTACATGATACACCTACTAAATAATCCTTCAGCAAACTTTTTATGGCTCCTCTTAAAGCATGATTGACCTGACCATCTTCCGGTAAGACTTTTTCTTCCACAAACCTTGCTGTCATGGAATAATGCGAAGCGAGTGGTAATATTTGCTGCGCCATTTGTTTGTAGGATATACCTATAAATAATATCACGTAAAAGTACAATAGTTTATGTTTTTTACAAATATAATAGAATTATCTTCATGCTCCTTACAAACATCGGGAGATATTTTGAATGTTTTCACAGCATACGGACAAGTTAATGGTTCAGAGATAATGTAAGATCCATCTATACCCTTCAAACAGTTCAGAATATCCCAAAGTAAAATGGATTCCTGAGACACAGCGGGTACAATTTCTGCAAATACTTTTATTTAGTGAATCATCTATATCTCTTAATATTAGAACAGATTCTTACTCTGGCATGGCGAGACATTTGTCTCGTTATAAAAATCCCAGCTCATTCGTGGTCTTTCATGAGTCCAATTATGTTTCACCACAGATGTTTCTGTTTTCTTCACGATTGCGTTCACTTGCTGAGTTAACTTTTTCTCGCCTTCCACAGCAGCTTTAATCACATTCTTGCAAATCTATAACGTCATACAAATAATATATTAAACATTGGACAGGCTACAATAATTTATAAGAGAAAAATAAAACCTGTGGCAAATCTTTTGTCGTGATAGCAGCATCTTTGCTAGAATTCGAAACTACTGCAGTTGCTTGTTTGGCCAAGTAACTTTTCAAACCATTGTCTTCAGATATGAGTTCCAAGACTTGTGCATATAAGCCTAACAGATCTATCCTAAAAAACCACAAGTGTAAGTATTAATAAAATCCATTTGTTTCAGATTAAAAAACATACAGTGATACCAACTTCTTTGCTTTGAGTTCCTCATATTTTTGAAGGAACAGTTCAGGTACGGGTGAACCTTTTGCCAAGTTGCGAATGCAGCTTTGCGACGCGACTATGGTCAATGCACTGGCACTCGTAGGTATACCTTCCTTTTGTAATCTTTCTACATGCTTCTCGGGTGCAGACGTTGACCTATAGGCCAATGCATAATTTTAAAGTGTTTATACACATTTATTATTATTATATTATACACATCTTTCATTATTGTTATATTATTGCTTACCCCAACAGTCCGATCAGTTCAATCACCAAATGATGCAATTTAAATTCGCTCATTGCTTTGTAATAAGTAACCACCATCACATAGTTGACATAAACAATTCCTTATGATACAGCCATAGCATTTGAAGTTGCCGATATCATTGGCAAATTCGTACGACGCATTTACGAAGGAATTGTACGTTGAATCCTGAATCTGTCTGCGCGGTTCTTTCGTATTGAAAATTAACGCAATTAAAAGACGTATATAAAGTTAGGTTATGTGTAAAGAAATTGACATTAAATAAATACAAAGGAATATCAAACGATCCGCTCACCAGGAAATAATTTTGCTAATATCTATTTAACATAACTATTAATATTATACGTAAAAACACTCATCATAAAGCGTTCATCAACTTGAGATTTTTTCAAATTTCTGATACATAACATGCCGGTCTGATTTAAACAACCAATGACGCGCCCTCGTTCAAAATAATATCTTCTGTCATTTTGTACAAATTACTCGCACAATTGAATAAATAAGATAAACGTTAATTCTTTAAAATACTGATTTTATATTATATTTATTATTATATAAATTTAACGATATTACAAAAAATAAACATTGTTCGATCAGAGTGAACGACAAAATTAAAACAATTATTTGTAAATAACATCTACTCTTCTCTTGGCACTCTTAAATATCGAGATTAATTTTCCTCGGATAATTTTGTTTTTATTTATGTAGGATTTTTGATACTTCCAACTTTTGAATTCTAATCGTCCTCGCTGAAATTTCTTCTTGGAGGTGTTAAATACATTGTCGAATAATATAAAACTTCTTTGCATTCTGTGCGAACAACAGCTGATTCAACTTTGTTCAGCGGTAAAATTTTGTCCTTTCGTGTCTTCGAACACATTTTAAACACGTATTTATTAGGATTTCTGAAATCGTGCATACATATATGTATATATACGTAAATATCGAATATGTTAATTAGGCCCGCTTAAAAATAATTTCCATTCCTGGAAATGAATTAAAAGGCAATAAAGTCATTACGAGTAAATGAATATAAACAATATGCGAAAAAATGTTATAAAGATATCCAACCTAATATGTAAGTCATTAGACGTAAATATGGTTTGTTGTTTCATAATATTCCCAACAGCATTTGTATTTGTTAGTAAATTATACTTTGGACAACGTATGGTATTTTCTTTTCTCACAGTAGGTCCAACATCATTTGTACTTTTTCTAATAATATTTCCAACATCATTTGTACTTGGCAAATTATACATTGAACAGCTTATGGTATTTTTCTGTCTGACAATATTTCCAACATCATTTATACTTGTTGGTAGTTTATACATTGGATATCTTTCAGTATTTTGTCGTTTCATAATATTTTCAATGCCATTTATATTTCGTGGTACTTCATAAGGATACCTTATGGTATTGTTAAAAAAAGAGTTAGATTGTGTAGTACTTATATTATTAGTTGGTGTCTGCATAAAATTTGTATGATCAATATTTGTATCTTTCTTGAATCTCTTAATTACATTTTGAGTTTCTTTATCAATTATAGGTCTTCTCTTTCTTAGTGAGAAAATATCTTGTTGGACAATGCTTTTAGACTTATAATTTTCTTTCGTATTTCTAAATTTGGGAAGAATATTATATATACAAAATTATTATAAAACAATATTATAACATAATGAGAATATTCTTACTGTAAAAGATTTCTATGTTTGTTGATATCAATCTTTATTTTTTTAAAAAATTCGTCGTCGTCGTCATCATCAACAGTATTATAATCATAATTCAATTTACTCATAATGTTCGGTTCCCGAAGTAGAGTTTTTCTAGTAATATTGGCAGAACATATTATACCTACAGATAAAATGATTAAACTATTACTTAATCCAGATAATTATTACACATTTTCTACCGTCTGTATAAATATGTTAAAAAATTTACTTGAACTTAAGTTTTTTATATCTGATGTCTCAGATTGTCCACTATTTATACAATTATTAGAGGAAATTTGACCTTTCTCATCATTGTTTAGATGTCGTAAAAATGAGTCTGAACAATTCTCAAATGTACTTTGTCTTCTCATTGTTAATAATTAACATTCTAAATAGTTAAATTTAAGGTACTACGCGTGTTTCCTTCCAAATTTTCTATTCGATACAATCGGCAATTCAAATTTCGATTTTCGCGGGCACATATATGTAGCAAAGTTCTCGCAGTGGTTTAGCATGCGATTCTAACTGAGCAAAAGCAAAAGCACATTCTAATGTTTCGTATTATTTTCATTATACATTTATAAATTCTCGCTGCCCCATCGATTTACTTATTCATAAATTTACAATAACTGACAATAACCTAGAAAGAAATTATTTCGAGTATCTTTAGCGGTTTCAATCATCATGTTTACAAATGTTTTATCTTTCGATTTTCCCTCAGCTAGAGCTCCATTTGCGTAATTCGGAGGAAAGCATGCGTTGTTGGTCGCGTTACACAACAAACGAATATCAACGTTCCTTTTTCTCAGGGCCGGTGTCTTGTTAAAATTTCACAAAAAAAAACTATGAATCTGTCTCGAGATCGCAAGCCGAATCGATGATCATGATTCTCTCCTGTAACATGCACGCGAGCAGCTGATCAAGCCTCGACAAACAATTTTATTATAGGTTAGCCGAGTTTCATCAGAACGGTTCACGAGTGCCGGATCCGGGATTCTAACCTCGCAACGAGTCTACCAAGTAGATCGAACGAACGACTCTATCTCTGTTTAATGTGAATCGCGAGCAAAATAGTTTGGGGAACGATGCGTTTCGTGACAGCGGTCAATTTCAAGATGCTGCCTGTCTTTCGGCATCGCATGACGATTGTTCGATCATTCTGCAGAAACCGACACTCGGACGTTCAAGAGTTGTCGACTCATATACGACCGCTGCAATTCCGTAGAGCAGGCCTCGCCGATTGTCTAGGATCATTCACCAGATACACGCGTGATCATCGTCATTCTGTGGCTATCATCTCGATAAGACCATTCGCGACCAAGAAATACAACGACAGGGACCCACCGCAGTAAGCTCCTGTGATAGTTCTCTCTCTCTTTCTCTCTTTCACATACACGTACGTCTAATTTGTTAATTTTGATCCACAGTGAAAATGATGGAGATCAGGTTGATGATCCAGCTTCGTTGCCAGCAACTGTTGTTGTGCCAGAGGTCTGGCCTCATGTGCCTGTCATAGCGATCAATAGGAATCCTGTGTTCCCCAGATTTATAAAGCTTATCGAGCTTAACAATCCGATTCTCATGGATCTGGTTCGTAGAAAAGTAAAATTGAATCAACCGTACGTCGGTATCTTCTTAAAGAAGGTGGAGGAGTAAGTTGAACAGGAATTTTGGTTTTGGTGAATGTAACAGTTTGTATGTTCTTATTTTTGAATGTAATTGTTTTGATAGGAACGAAGCAGAAGTTGTACAAAACATGAACGATATTTATCCTGTTGGCACGTTTGCACAGATACATGAAGTACAAGATTTAGGGAATAGACTCAGATTGGTTGTGATGGCACATAGGAGGATTAAAATTGTTGGACAGATACTGGAAGATATTGTACCGAAAAATATGCATGGTAAGTACTAGAAACACGTTTAAATCGGTCATACATATATATTTATTTTTATACATTGCAGTGAAATTTTAAGTAAATTCTGTAAAAATACATAGTTAAATTCTTCTGAAATTTTCCCATGTGACTAAATGCCTTGTTCAAATATGCTTTATATTGCCAACTTTAAAAGCTTTTTTCACACCCTAAATGTAATGCGTTGTACTCCCAAATATTAGATTAGGCTGTTACGTTATTGTTCATTGCACAAATAAATTTCTGATTATCAAAGAATCTCATATATAAATGTATACTATACTGCCTGATACACAGAGATGAAACTGACGTTTCCACTACTAAATACAACAATTCACGTCCCTGTAGACGATACGATAACCACTAGTAAACCAAGTCGTAGATCATTATTGCGCAAAAAATCAGAGAACAGAATTTCTGAAGTAGAGAAAGCCAGAAAGAATGATGAAGCAAATGTCGTCCCAGAAAGTGCTGCGTCTGAAAAGGTGGAGGAGAGTAAAGAAGAAAAATTTGGGTCTGTAGAATCAGATAGTGCTCAGCCACAGGCTAATAACACTCAACCTTTATTGATGGTGGAAGTAGTAAACATTAGCCACGAGAAATTTAGACAGACTGAAGAGATTAAGGTAGGCATAAATGTGTGCAAGAGATAATCGTTGAACAGCTACTGTAGTAACATTGTTAATTTCATATTTATCAACTCAGGCTTTAACGCAAGAATTAATCAAGACGATTCGGGACATAATCAGCATGAACCCGCTGTATCGCGAGTCCTTGCAACAAATGCTGCATCAGGGCCAGAGGGTTGTAGATAATCCAGTCTATTTGAGCGACCTGGGTGCAGCTCTGACTGGAGCAGATGCACAGGAACTGCAACAGGTGTTGGAAGAAATGGATGTGAGTGAACTCGAATCCTGACTCTCTTAATTATACATTATTAATTACAAATAAAATGGTTCTGGGGGTTTTTTAGGGTCGTAGAATCTAATTTTAGTGTTACTTATAAATTCCACTTATTTTATAGAAACAGCCCACTGTGCGATGCCAGTAGAAAAATTGATTTGAATAATTACAAACTCAATGTTGTTCACAGATCTCAAAGAGACTAAGATTATCTCTTGCGCTACTAAAGAAAGAATATGAATTGAGTAAATTGCAACAAAAGATTGGTAGGGAAGTGGAGGAGAAAGTCAAGCAACAGCACAGAAAGTATATTCTCCATGAACAATTGAAAGTCATAAAAAAAGAATTGGGATTAGAAAAGGACGACAAAGACGCGATAGCGGAGAAGTATAGAGAACGAATAAGAGCAAAAACTGTTCCAAAACCAGTGATGGATGTACTTGAAGAGGAATTAAATAAACTGAATTTCTTAGAGAGTCATAGCAGTGAGTTCAAGTACGTTTAAATCTTATAAACGCACGACAAGGGTTTTTATAAAATTTAAATGATGAAGATATAATCTCTATGGTAGTGTTACTCCATTTCCAGTGTTACAAGGAATTATTTAGACTGGCTTACGTCCTTACCATGGGGTGTGACGAGCCCTGAAAATTTGCATCTTCAACAGGCGATCGAGATATTGGATAAAGATCACTATGGAATGGAAGACATAAAGAAACGTATTTTGGGTAATTGACATTCAATGGATTCTTACAAGGAACGATCCCGAAACTAGAAATTCAAATTTATGCACTATGTATCCCCAAAGTTTCATAACTTTTTTAGTTTCCGGGTTCGGGATTAGTTGTTAGTCTTCTAGGGCTAATGGTAACTCTTAACTATTTTTGTTTTCTCACATATAGAATTTATCGCTGTTAGTCAATTAAAGGGTTCAACGCAAGGGAAGATATTATGTTTCCATGGTCCACCGGGGGTCGGAAAAACATCGATCGCGAAATCAATTTCCCGTGCGCTAAACAGGGAGTATTTCAGATTTAGTGTTGGAGGTATGACAGACGTTGCAGAAATTAAGGGGCATAGACGAACATACGTGGGAGCAATGCCTGGCAAAATTATTCAATGTTTGAAGAAAACTAAGACTGAAAATCCGCTGGTTCTTATAGACGAGGTCGATAAGATAGGAAAGTAAGTTACCTTCTTAATATCTTAGTTTAGGTGGCACGGTATCTAATAGAAATAACTACAAAATATTGTATCGTGTTTTAGAGGACATCAAGGTGATCCTGCTTCCGCTCTCCTAGAAATGCTAGACCCAGAGCAAAATGCAAACTTCCTGGACCACTACTTGGACGTGTCCGTTGATCTCTCGAAGGTTCTCTTTATTTGCACAGCGAACGTGATCGACACGATTCCGGAGCCCCTTCGGGACCGTATGGAAATGATAGAGATGTCCGGTTACGTCGCCGATGAAAAGGTCGCGATCGCTAAGCAGTATTTGGTACCGCAAGCCATGAACGATTCCGGTCTCTCTGATACGCAAATCAAAATCGAGGACAGTGCACTCAATCTACTAATTAAATTCTACTGTCGGGAATCGGGAGTTCGAAATCTGCAGAAGCACATAGAGAAAGTTCATCGGAAGGTGGCCTACAAGGTCGTGAAGCAGGAAGCAGAGAAGGTCGATGTAATCGCAGAGAATCTACACGAATTCGTAGGGAAACCTGTCTTCACGCACGACAGAATGTACGTTGTAACACCCCCCCGGTGTCGTTATGGGACTTGCTTGGACAGCTATGGGTGGTTCCACTTTGTTCATCGAAACGACAATTAGGAAACCTACCATAAAGAAGAGCGAAGGCAGCTTTGAAATCACTGGACACTTGGGCGATGTGATGAAGGAGTCCATTCAGATAGCCATGACAGTGGCAAGGAAATTCTTGAGCGAAGAGGATTCCAATAACACATTCCTCTATGATTCGCATTTACACCTGCACGTGCCTGAGGGTGCGACACCGAAGGATGGTCCTAGTGCTGGTGTAACTATCGCGATAGCGTTCATATCGCTCGCTAAGAATAAAGCGATTAGGCAAAATGTTGCGATGACTGGAGAACTCAGTCTGATGGGAAGGGTCCTGCCTGTTGGTGGTATCAAGGAGAAAACGATTGCCGTAAGTATTACGCCGATTACGCAAGTATACAAATTTATTTAAATAATTCTTTAATTCATGGAAAATTCTATATTTTCAAAGGCGAAACGAGTTGGTGTGAATTGTGTGATCCTGCCCGAGGAGAACAAGAAGGACTACAATGACTTGCCTAAATACATCACGGACGGGCTCGAGGTTCACTTCGCTTCTACCTTCGCCGACGTGTATCGCATTTGTTTCGAAAATGTCGAGGATCCGAGATTATTCGCGACCACGAATATGTAGATCATAATATTCCAACTCGGTATACTGCCCTCTTCTAGGGAAAACTGCCTCCTAGAAGCTAAGTACTTAGGAACAAGTTCAGATTCATTTGAAACCACCAGGCTACAAAGTATACTTCGAATACATACTATCTTCTTCAAAGCAGTACGCTGGTGAAAGATAACTGTAAACGAAACAACTGAACGAATCTATTCTTGAAGACAAATTTTTATTAAGATTTCATTTAATAAAACGTTTTCCTACTTAACGGTACCGATGCATTAACGAATTCAGCAAAGTCAACAAAGTCGAAAAAAGGCACAAATAATTTCCTTCTTTTTATAAACGTTTTTGTTACAACAAAAATGGTACTGTAAATACAATGTAGTAACGTTTGTGTTCCTCATGTACAATGTAACGATTCGATGATCGGAATGAATATCGGTTACGATAGAGTTGTAAATAAGTTTTATCGTTCTTGTGCAGAAAATCTTGTGTTTTGTATCGTACAGTACTGTTTTCTATACGCATATGGAGACAATATGTACATAATGAATGAAAGTCGACGTTAAAGATTTTCTGACTAATAAAAAACAATATATTTTCTATAAGCGTGTCATTGTTAACACCCTGTCTTTTTAGAAATCCTACAGAGAATCATTTGCTTCTATCATTTTAAATTTATAAAGAAACAATACTGCTTGTATAGAAACAAAAGCTATATTACAAACCGAATGTACAATTTTTGTTGAATACAAATAAATAGCTGTAATGAATTGTACATCTTAAAAGTTTATTGAAGGAATACTGATAGACGTGTATTATTAGTTGTCGTTGCATCAGCTAGGAACTTCCATCTTGCTAAGTCTGATTATAAAATCACATAGTCTCATCTGTACCTGAATCTCGATAGGATTATTCGTAACATAAAATCCAGGCACACCAGCTTTCTCTAGAATGCTTTGCTGGTCTGCTACTTTCTGATCCAATTGTAGAACCAATTTCATATCCAGTTGCTTCAATTCGTCCCTATGCTTTTTGTGCAATGCTGTTTTTATCGCCAACCTTTCCTCATCCGTGGCTGTAGATATTAATGTCTCTTGCGTTTCAATCTTCTGCTGATTCAGCAGCTGAAGGCGTTGCTGGAAAAGATGCTTTTCTGTAACGTGCTGAATCTCCATCAATCCTTTCACAATCTCGAATATCGTGTCATTTAACAAAGAGTTGGCCAATCCGGACAGCAACTCATAAGGAAGCCTCATCTGATACTTTGGAGGAAGCTCACCGGCCATGTGCTGGAGCTGCTCCACCAAGAAATACAGTTTTCTCTGTAGATCTTGAGGAGTTGGAGTGGCAATGTCCATTTTTCCATAAAATAGCTAGAAACATGTATAAAAATTTATTTCAGTATTCTTTCTATGGCGAATGTTTGTAAATAAAAAAATTATTACGTTTTGGGGTAAAAATGAAGTTAGGGTGCAATCGATTTTTATTGATGACGCTTTTATTTTTGATAATAGGTCGGAAATTTTACTTAATACGATCTTAAAAATATATAGACAATGAACCGGATTCTTTAATTAATTTTTTCTAGTTATAGTTACACTTATTTAGACTCTGAAGAGTCCATCCTCAACAATCAACATTCGGTACAGGTTAAATAAGTACAAAATTTTCGCATCGTGTACAAAATTGTATTATCTAACAGGTCACCGTTTGAGTGTATTTAAAAATGACCGGACATCGTATTAAACTTGTTTTATAAAGTCATATTGAAGTAATGTTTAATTTGATTTTTATGTAAATAAGAAATTGAAAAAAACACTAGAATATAAAGGTCATGAAACATCAACTCGCCTGAATAGCTCAGTCGGTAGAGCATTAGACTTTTAATCTAAGGGTCCAGGGTTCGAGTCCCTGTTTGGGCGTTCGATTTTTTTAAATATTTTTTAATAATCCAGCAAGTAGTATTATAGCATAGAAATATAATAATGAATCATTACGTATTAAGCAATGTTTATAAAAATGTAGCTTTTTCACGTATTTCACGGTCTAGGCCAGGCCTCAGGGGCTCTAAGAACCGGTGCTAAGAGTTGCAACCTCATGTAAATAGTTCATTAGCTGATCGTTTCATTTCGATAGAGTCCGCTGTCGTACTAGAGTATTTTCTGCAGAGTCGGTAATTCAGAACCGTAGACAGAAAAAGGCATTGCATGCAATGTCTGTACTGCTCTTGAGTCTGTGTCTCCGCGGAGGTTCGCAGTTGTTCTCGTATCATTTCCGTTTCGTGCGCCGACCGTGGATTCAAATTCAAAAAATGATTCGTCTAAGTTGTGCCTTGAACCTACGGTCTCTTTATGCGAACATCTAGGAACACTCTCGTCTTCATGGTGTACTGTAAACAATGATACTATGTACGAGCGCGGCCGATGCATCGCAATATCGCACAGATAAGCGGTTAATAGTGACTGTCAGCGGGAAAAGCATTTGAGAAACTACGAAAAAATGGGCTCGTTCGACTCAGGTATATCGAACTCGGAGAAAATACTTCTGCTTCTGGAAGAATTCTCTGATCTTTCATATCCGCAGATCCAGCAGAAGCTGAACAGATACGTGAGTTAACTTTGCGACGTCTGCGCGCACGAATTTTTGGCGGCAGCCCGGGCCGCGTTTGAACGCGTTCCATTTCGCACACTGATTTTTAATGTTGCAGATACAAAAAGCGACTAACACGAAAGTGTCGTTCTTGGTGCTCATTCTCGTTAAATCGGAGGAGATGGTGATCCATGTGATAGGGGAACAAATTTTAGAGAGACAATTGCGATTCCCTGTAAGTACATATTTAAATATTTATTTATAGAGGAATCGAAGTTCCTGGGCGTTTATTATGAAAGTTTCCTATATTCCCTTCTAAATTTTCATAAATTACTACATTTCCATTGAATAATTTTTATTGACAAATATCCGAAAAATTAAAAAATTTTTTATAATATCGTTTAAAAAAATATTGCATTTAGGAGAGTCTACAGAATTGTTCTACGAAAGAAACATTCATATTTTTTACAGTTGAAGCAGAAAAAGTTTTAAAAATGAAAATGTAATTTTGAAACTTTTTCCAACTTTCTGCAAAAGTTGAAAGTGATAGATGATTTTTAAATTCGTATACAGAGTATAAAAATCATTAACAAAACGCAAAATTAGTGTCAGGCAGGGCATTGAACTCGACTAAGCAGTTGAAATAAAATTTAGAGCTTGGTAGAGAATAGTTTCAAGGATTGTCCTACATTGGTGGCATAGTCTGGTTGACTGACAATGGCTTAATCCTCAAATAGAATACATAGAAATCTACGTGAAGGAAGCCATAGGCGAAGCTACTATTGATATAATAGTACAAACCTTCACAGAAGCTGATGAAGAATATTATCAATAACAGAGATACTACTTATCATTATACACACATTCCTAATTTTTATTTGTACAAATTAAAAAGTTTCCTGCTGATAAGATAATAAATAATAATGTATTGGCAAAAGCTGCTCGATGCAATCAGAATTCCAATACTCATGTATTTATATATTGAACTTGAAGACATTGCAATTAACATTTACCCTTTGCACTATAATTGTTTCATATTGTAAATACTTTCTTACAATTTTTATGCTTTATGTATGCAATTTTTAATATCTTTTCAGTTACTGAATAATATTTTATACAAGACTGTACAAAGCAAGGTGCCTACAACTATAGACATCGCATTACTCGACGAGGAAATACTACGACACATCCAGTGCCAATGTCAATGCCGATGTCCTGCACCAAGGACGTTATTAATGATTCCTATAAAACATCCTAAGCAAGACTATACAGCTTTGGTAGTTTGTTTAGGTGACGAGAATAATGACAAAGCTACCGATAAGTGCATAGAAATTGTGCAAGAATGTTTTCGGTGAAGTATCTTTTCTGTTGTGTTGAAAGAAGATTCACAATGTTAAAAAATAAATTAACACAAGACTGTAATACAATCTTTTCCTTGTATAGATTCTGCTTGGGATTTTTATTGACCTCGTTCACGTGTTACGAAGAAAAACGTCAGAAGCAACAGTGCCAGAACCTACTTGCGTTTTCTAGGAAACTACTTACACATTTAGGTAATATTTTGCATTTTTATAAAAAAAATCTAATTTTTACATTATAGATGCCGATTAATGTCTAACAACTTTTGTTTGAAACATTTTTTGATCTTACAATGAACTTCTCCAGGGGACTTTTCCGATCTCCTGCGCGAGATCATGGCAGAAGTAAGAAACCTAACGAACGCAGAGCGATGCTCGTTGTTTCTTCTGGATCCGGATCAGCAAGATCTAGTTGCCAAAGTGTTTGATGGCATTGCCATGAAAGAAGTGAGTTAAAAGTCACTGTGGTGAAGCCTTACGCCTGGTAAATGAAACTTAAGACCCGATTGTTTCTAGTCTGTGAAAGAAATGAGAATACCGATAGGACAGGGTATAGCGGGTCATGTCGCGACCACTGGCAAATTGCTAAACATTAGAAACGCGTACGAGCATCCTCTTTTCTATCGTCGAATAGACGAGGTCACAGGCTTTAGAACTAGAAATATTTTGTGCTTCCCGATCAGAGACCACAAAGGAATTGTCGGTGAGCGAAAATTTTATTAATCACTTGTTACAAAAATATTAGAGGTATGAGGGAATCCGAAAATGTTGGGTACTCGATGGTCGGGACAGGATTCCCGAATATTCTCGAGAAACCTGAAGATTGGGAATCCCGAAATTTTTGAGAACCTGTCCCGACCCGACATTCTCCTGTTTCTCGCACACCTTTAAAAAATACCGAATGAGATTCGAAACTGCATAATAAATTGAAGTCACCGCAACTTTATTTTGCCGTAGGTGTTGCACAGCTCTGTAACAAAAAGGATGGATTCTACTTCGACGTCTTCGACGAGGAGGTAGCTATGGCGTTCAGCATCTACTGTGGACTTTCCATAATGCACAGTATCGTTTACAAGAAAATGCAGGACGCTCAAGCGAGAAACAAACTCAGCAACGAAGTTATGATGTACCATATGAAGGTAGTGCCTGTGGGAACATCGACTACAGTATTCGCTTTAACCGAATGAATTTAATTCATCAAACGAAATGTTTATTCACAGGTGGAGGAGAGCGATGTCCAAGCAGTGCTGAATTGCAAGGACGAACACAACATAAAAGACTTCAATAAATTCCAATTTGCACCTAGAAGTGTACCTTACTTGCACATGCCGTGTTACACAATCAAGATGTTTAACGATTTAGGTCTCATTAAACATTGGAAGCTGAAAATATCGACGTTAGCTAGGTAATAAAATTATTTAATGTAGAATAGTGATTTTTAGTGCTTTGTAAACCTAGTGTTAAGAGAGAGAGAGATGTACGATTAATTAAAAAATTGTACAGGTTTATATTATACGTGAAGAGGGGATATAGAGATGCACCTTATCACAACTGGATACACGCGTTCTCCGTAGCCCACTTCGCCTATTTACTAATAAAGAACCTGTATTTGATTTCTGAGAACTACATGACACACATGCAAGCCTTAGTCTTCTTAGTGTCCTGTTTATGTCACGACATCGATCACAGAGGAACAAGTAACTCGTTTCAAATGATGTGTAGCACAGTATTGGCCAGTCTTTATAGTTCTGAAGGCTCTGTGATGGAGGTAAGCTTGTACCTCCAAAGATGTACTGCTAGGAGTTGTTAATAAAACGACTATTGTTAATCATTTTATTTTATGTTGTATGGTAGAGACATCACTTGGCGCAGACCATGTGCATTTTGAATACAGAGGGCAGCAATATATTCGAAAATTTAAATAGTGAGGAATACAGTGAAGCATTAGATTTATTGAA
Organism: Lasioglossum leucozonium; assembly: GCA_028454225.1. Classification (NCBI taxonomy): domain Eukaryota; kingdom Metazoa; phylum Arthropoda; class Insecta; order Hymenoptera; family Halictidae; genus Lasioglossum; species Lasioglossum leucozonium. Next base: position 5,721,808 of record CM052208.1, read on the forward strand.
GAATAACATCCTCGCGACTGATCTGGCCGCCCATTTTCGCGCTGTAGAAAGGCAACAGAAAATGATCAGAAATAATTATGTGAAAAACGATCCGCAACAACAAAGACTATTCTTGGATATGCTTATGACGTGCTGCGATCTCAGCGATCAGACTAAACATTGGAAAGTTTCGAAGAAAACTGCAGTGAGTAAAATGTTAAACGTTAATAAATAATAATGATCACACCTGTCTAACATAAATTTTGCGTTTATTGTAGGAACATATTTACGATGAGTTCTTCTCACAAGGAGACCTAGAAAAGAGTATGGGTAGCTCCCCCATAGAAATGATGGATAGAGAACGCGCCGCTATACCAGACCTTCAAGTTCAGTTTATATCAAATATAGTTCTTCCGCTTTTTACGTGAGTATATTTCTACAGATATATTTTGTATCTATTATGCACTAAAATCGCTTTATTGTTTTTTGAACGTTGTTTCTAGTAATCTTGCCACGTTGTTCCCCATGGTGCAACCGCTAGTATACGTGCTGGAAGAAAATCGAGACTTATGGGAGGCGTCCAAAGCCATATTCCAAAAATACAGGCGTTTAGGTATGAAAGGTATTGCGATTTTGGTGGATCCCACTTTCGAGCGAGAAGTACTGGAAATTTATGGAGAAACCACTGAGTATTTATCAATGGGGTCTATATCGTCACAACGAAGTTGAAGAAAAGTAATATTCAAGATGAAAATGAGGATGTACAGACATAACATCGAAGTTAGAGATTCAATATTATTTTTGTCATAAAAAAGGGAAATTTATAGAATATATAGGACAAGTATTTTTTAAATTCGAGAGCAATAGAAGAGCTTATTAGGTGATAAGCATTCGATGAAACTTACTTGGTAGAAAGACGCTGGCGTTCTAATTAATATTTTATTTAAATTTAATGTTATATGTACACATGTATGTATATGTGTATTATTAATTGTATAAGTATCGTTTCCTGGGTACGAAATGCCTCAGTATTTACTTAACATTCAATCGTATAACATTCAATAATTTTTATTGTAAAATTAAACAAAGTGAAATACAGTTCCTAATGTAAAGATTATAGATAAGCTAACGAAAGCGCATAGTTTAAAAATTCCGATACATACATATGTACATGATTAATTTATATAGTAGAAGTTTATAGTAATATTTTATGTTCCGACGACAGTGCAATACTTTTCACTTAAGAACGAAGTTGTCAGTAAGTGCAATTAAAGGATAATAATACGGCTACGTGATGCAACATTTCCTGTAATATTTATTCAAATTTTTTTACAACCATCTCGTGGAAATCTCTCTGCTCAAATTCACGAGATGCAATCATAGTTACTATACTTGTATACATATATTATGAGAATCATCATCGTATAATATGAAATATTTCAGACTTACTAAAAATACAATTATGGTAGAACAATTCATAATATTGGAACGTTAATCAAACTTTGAAATATTTTTATCAGTATCTTTATCTTCGCAGTTCAAAAAAAGACTAGCAGAATCGTTATTAGTTCACACTTTTTCAATATATGCTCAGTTTCGAACATTAATGAAAAATAAAGCATAATTTGAATAACCTTTGCAAACTTTTACATTATACTACGAAATATACCGTATTTGGAAATATTTACAAGTCTATAGATATTCGTAAAATTTGAACTATTAGTAGAATATTAACACTTATATTTTAGATGAAACTAAACAATTATGAAGAACTTTAAATCTTTTATAACGTACGAATAAAATAGAAATAGACAATTATAAAAATGTATATGCAATAAAGAGAAATGTTTATTAATTACGAAGCTAATGTGCTGCATTTGTCACTAGTAGATCTTATGTACTTCTGATTTGTCCATAATTTGTTCATTTCCATTCTCTATTTTTGCACAAGCATTCACAATTTATTCATTAGTTTCTAAATACGTTGTTATATTTTCGAATTTCGAATCTGGCGCTAAGACAAGCCACGACGCAAGTCAGTTAATCTTTCTTATGTTGGCAACATTTTTGAATAATGTTTGTGCTAGACGCGAGTGCGTCTATTGTCGAAGCAGGTGTGCAATAATTGACAGTGTTGTGTTCGAATATAATAAAAAAATGTGCCTCGATAATATACAGAAAATGATCTTCATAACAGAAGCAACAAATGCGACAAATAAGTTATCTTGACGAAACTTCGAAACACCACTGTAACAACTTGGTTACATTATGACTGCGTAAATGTAATATACATTTTTAAATTTCTATCAATTGTACATTAAAATTATTGACTATTTAACAATGTTCGAACGAACACATTCGTAATTTTATCGATTTTATTTAAAATGGATTGTTAACGAAGCAATCGGCAAGTAATATATATTTGGAGACTAGTAAAAGTGATATTAATTATACATTTAATAAAAATGAACTCGGAAAACGATTACAATGTGGCAGTTAGGTATAGAACTGTTCGCAAGCATTTAGACAGTTTGGGATACAAGCATTCTATAACGTTGGATGCGTTGCCGTTGATAGAAAAATTGTTGGCTGATCTTCTTCAGACGACAGAAAGTCTGAAACACTTCAAGAGCATTGCACAGGATAATATCGAGGTATGTGTAACTTTGTGTGTACCTCAACAAATTAAAATAAAAGAAACGCTACTTGTTTAAAGTTCACCCTTTAGATAAAACAAATACTACATAAATACCAATATTCTGCCAATGAGTTTATAAAAAGCACCAGATATTTTCATGTAGTAAAAGAAAACGAATCACACATAAATTTAAGATATTTTCATATAATTTGTTGTGTTTCGTTTAAATTTAGGCACACTCTCGACTGCAGTCTGCAATAGATCCTTACAAATGTGACAATGCAAGATTGGTTGAAGAATGCAACCGTCTTCACTCGGATCTGTTGAAGGCAAAGGACTGTCATCAGAAGCTAATCAAGGACCTCAAAAAAAGAAATACACAAGTTGGAGCGTGAATGCAACGATCTTCAACTGGCATCTTCTCGCAATTTACACAGAATCAAGGAGCTGGAGACAGAATCTTCCAGAAAGTCTAAAAAGATTCTGGAGTTGCAAGGGAAGTGTTTGAAGCCGACAATTAGTAATGTTGGACTAGGTAAGCATTCTTTATAGATCTGTTTTAACATATACACATATTTAACTGGAGTTCTATGTCATTTATCAATGGTTTCAGCTTCTAAGAAACGTCCCTGTTATCCTCTTCGAAGAGCAGTTTTAGAAAGTGACCCATTACCAAAAACTGGAACTAAAGCCAATCCTTTACCAAGTTTGAGTGCAGTGGAACCAAAAACTGTTGATTTATTGAGTATGGCAGATCATAAAATGAATTGTCTGACTCACGAGGTAACAAAACTAAAGGGGGAACTCTTATTACAGACTGACAATGTGCAAATGTTAGAGAGTCAGGTATATTATTGATATTTCTGTTTGCATGACCTGGGAAAAATTTATATTCTTGCATGCGTTCGCTTGTAATGGAGTGGGGATATAGTAATATTTTTTTGTATAATATAGCACACATATATTTATATTCAATTATGTCTGCAGTTAACTGCCAAGGAGAAAGAGGTCATACGATTGAAAAAATTATTAGAGGGTGGCAGACCATACTCTGCGGTTTCAAAGGATTGTCCCTGTAAGAAGATCGAAAATAATTTTATAATGTCTGCTGATAACGTAGATCTTCATCAATTAAAGATTCTTCAACAAGAAAAATCAGGGTTGGAACAACAATTGAAAGGTGAAATAAAAAATGAAAACATTTTTTGAGCTAATAGCTAACCTTGAAATCACCTATTTTTTACAGAAGCTTTAAACAAACAACACGATGCCATGACGCAAGCACTGAAGCTTGCGGACCGAAATGAAGAACTAGAAAAGGAATTGAGGGATATAGATCACATTGCTTTGGCCGTGGAAGCGGACTGCAATACCGCGGTTAAGGAAAATAACGAGAAGGTTTCTAAGCTCCAGGTAATTTTGCAATGCTGACGTTCTATCTTTATGTAATGCCGACGTTGTATTCATTTTATTTTCATTTAGCAAAAGTTGCAAGATCTGATGACCCAAGTGCATGTGCTGGAAGGTGAACTTACCGTGGAACGTAGGGAGGTGCAAGAGTTGAGAGCAGACCTCGAAGCTTGCAAGTTGGAGAAACGTAATATCCAACGAAATTTGGAATCCACACTAGATGAGAAGAAGCGTATAATAGATCGGATAAATGAACTAACAGTGATTGGTACACGAGATTTCTATTAACAATCTCCAAACAATGCTAGTACAGTAACATCAATATTATCTTATTTCACGAATATTTCATAATTGATTTTACAGAAAAGAATTTAAACGATGAGATAGAGAGACTGTGCAGAGAACACGAGAGGCAAAGACAAGATATTATTCAGTTACAGTATAGCAATAAATTACTGAAAGAACAAATGCATTCAAAGGAGATGCCCCAAACCGATGATGGAGTTTCTTTGCGAATGGTTCAAGAAAAAGGAAGGAAGAACGATTACAATAGAGGTATGGTATTAAATAAATTATAATGTTTGGAATGATATAGAAACATATTTTCTTGATAGGTCAGAACGGAATAGACTTTCAAGAAACATATAGAGGAAGAGATACTAATATAAACAGTATTGAATATGAAAGCTTACGCAAACAATTAGATGAGAAAGAAACTCGATTAAGTAATGTACGAATTTTAATATAAATCAATTCAATACAAGTCAATACAAAATACTTATGCATGTAAAAATGATTGCAGTTAGAACAAGGAGTTGAAAAGCTGAGGAGAGAAAGGGACTTTTACAAGAATGAATACAACAACGTGAAAGATCATCATAATAAAACGATAGAAAAAGATCAAGTGAGACAAACTTTTTTGATTGTGTTTTGTACTTCTTTAAATGTTCATTACTCATTACAAATATCGATCTTTTTCTTAATTAAATAGGACGATCTGTGGTCAAGAATTCGTGAATTAAAGCACCAATTGAGCGAGAAGGAAATCGCACTGGACGAATTACAGCGAGAAAAGAATGAACTGTTTCGAGAAAAAAACAATTTGGAGACGCGATTGCAAAATTATAAAACCGATCACAAACACTCTCATCGGCCCTGTAGTATATGCAAACGCGGAATTTCGTGCAATTGTTCTCCTTCTACATTCAAGGACGCTAACAAAGCGAAGGTAAAGGATTAAATTGAGATAATAAGGTATACAATGTATAATAAAATCATTTTTTTTAGGGCATTATTGAACGTTTGGAACACGAACGGGACATGGCCCGTGCGGACATTGAACGATTGATAGAGGAACGTGATGCATTGCGGGAAAGATTAAAGGTAATTTATTATTACCGGCTAGTCCACATTAAATCCCGTAAAACAGGGTTGTAACAGTAACAGAGGAAATACATTTTCGTTTGATTCTCTAGTGTTCGAATTACATTAAACATTCTGTATATTGTATTACATTGTACTATTTTGTCGTTAGATAGCAGCAGAAGCACACACGTCCGAACAGCGTCGTTTGAGAGAAAACCTATCTGAAGTGGAAATTCGTTTGAAGCAGATAGAAAAAGAACGACAGGAGCTTCTGCTGACACAAGGAGCACGAAAAGCAACCATAAATGGATTAGAAGATCAATTGGAGGATCTTCGAGAGGAGCTGAAGCGAACCAAACAAGAACTATCCACTCAACGTAACCAGTATTTTCAACTTAGGTATTTATGAGTCCATTAGAGTTGCATTGGAAAGCAACTTGTACTGTATACAACAGAAACGAATTGTAGAATATGTGTTAATTTCAGCTGATTAAAATCATTAAGGCAAAAAGTCTATTTGTCAGTAACAGCATGAGCTATTGTGTATCACTGATTTACTTTGTTGTAAATTAACCCAAATCAATGTACATACATTAGGGCGTTGCAAGACCAGACCGATCAGGCACTAGGCGACACTCAGAACCAATTAACTCAATCGAAGTCCGAATTGAATAAAGCGTTGGATCGCAATAAAACAATGGAGCGACAGCAGTTGGAGCTGGAAAATGAAATAAGGGATCTACAGCAGGAAATTAATCATCTGAAGACGAATATGAAGTACCTGGATCACGAAAAGGATCAGTTGCTAGTAAGTAATATATGTTCAATTCATTAAATAAATTCACAAAATAAAATTGGATAATTGTTTTTAGATGGTACTGGACGAGAAAACAGAAAGAATAGCTGCGTTGGAGAGGGAAATGACGATGAAGAATCAAGAGGTCCAAGGAAGCGAAGATCAGATCCGCGAGCTGCAACACAAGAACGAGTGAGTACCATCGTTTCTTCCACTTATCGTTTATCAAATTCGTTCTCAAATTAAAATAGTGGTATAAATTACATATATTTACATAAACCTGGATACAATAATTAGACGACGGATTTTTATGCAAAATAGAAATTGTCTGCATCGATTGCAAGAAATAGGAATCAAGTAAAATATTTTTTTGCTCTAACGATTTGAATCTTATAAGGAATTGGTAAGGAAGTCGCAAAAACATTAGAACAGTGCATTAGAAAAACACTAAAATAAATAGGAATGACACTTAAACGTAGAAAAGTGTCTCGCTCACAGTATTTGTACAACTCTATTTACACGTATTTGTAAGCACGAAAGCAGTCTTTAAAAGTTCGTTGACTTCACGTTCTCGTTAAGGAACTTCGCCAAACTGACAATTGGTGGCTGACAACCGCCCGGCGACAGTAGGCTATTACTCTCTAGTTCGGACCCTTCCAAGCTGTCCGTGATCCTTTTGTATCCGGGCCTGCACTCGCATCTAGCTTTCAGTTCAGGCTCATCTTTCTTCCACAAAGTCGGCTTTGGTATCCTGTTCGATACCAACCACTCCCCTGCGGTGCAAGGACCTTGCGTGTACAGTTTGTAACAGGTCTTGTTCATAACTACCATGCCTGGCGTGGACTCGCAGTTGTCTGTCACGTCTTCGGAGCACTTCTCAGACCCTCTGAGTGCATTCGTGCAGCCACAGATTCCGTTGTAGCTGACTCCATCAATGGAAGGTCGCACAGTGTGATCGAACAAAACTATTTGTCCACTTGGGCACGGTCCTTTCGTTCCCACCCTGTAACACGTCTTTTCCTGAGGGAAGTAGAGTCTCCCTCGCTTGCAAGGCACTGGCACACAAGTCGTTAAGTCAGTCAACATTTGACCGTGTTTGCAGGGTCCTCTAGTGTACAGTCTATAACAGAATCCGTCTGTGTAGAGCACATGGTTAGGCTTGCATACGCATTGGGCTCGAATTGTATCTTTGCTGGCCAGTGCATTTGCTATGACGAAGTGATGACCCTTTGGACATGGACCAGAACCACCTGTCGAAGGGATTTATGAATTAAACGTAATTTATGAATTAGATGAGGGCGTCATTACAATGACCAGGATAAATCAGGAATTGTTTCACGTTTAAAAAATATCTAATATATCAATATTAAAGAAATAGTAAAAGTATCAACTTTGCATCAAGTTTGCTACTTGTCTTACCCAATTGGTAGCACATCCCAGTCAGCTCGTGATAATGAGGTAGTTCTTGGTTGCAACCACATGCCCCACCTGGCAGGAATAGTTCGCCGGGTTCTGTGCATGGGCCTTTAGTATAATGTTCGTGGCAGCCCCCTGCGATACCTGGCCAGTGATACCTGCCAAGTTCTCCTGTTGCAGAGCAGGAGCACACTGCTAGGCCATCCTCATTCGTAGCGAGTAGTTCACCCTTTAGACATGGTCCTCTGGTGAATTTTGAGTAACACTTGTCTTCTCTGGGCCAGTATACTTCGCCCTTTTCTGGACACGGTTCTGGATCACGGCAGACGCCCCATCTTTATTAAAAAGTATTGTTTTTCAATGACTTTCAGATTCTTTTAAAAATTGCCTCGATCAATTTATTAGAGACAGCGTTTCTATGCTACCTAGATTTCCCAGAGGTCTCTGGCACTGGTGCAAAGAACTGGCCCTCCGGGCATGATGCCTTGGTGTATATCAGATGACAGAGTGCGTCTCTAGGTGACTGTGCAGTTCCAGGTGGACACCTGCACTCTGCCACAGTTCCACCCCCTCCTGCAGCAGGTCCTAGCTCCATCGTCTCTGGACATGGAGGTCCAATCTGTATTGAAACAAATTCCTTCTTCAACAGAGTATAGAAATGTAGTAAAATTAATTGTGAGAAAGAGCGATTGCGCGAAAGAGAAGTTATCAAAAGAGCACCCAAGCGGTCTTTCTAGAAAGAGAAATGCAAAACCTGCCTGGAATATTTTGTAACACTTTCCATCCGCCGGCCAAAATAACAATTGCCAGCCACGAGGTTGGGCAGCACAGGGATTGCTCGAGGGATCTGCCCATGGTGGAGGCATGATCGCTGACCTGACGTTCAGTGATAGGAACCAACTGACCACCAGCAGACTCTTCAAGGCGCTGAAACACGTTTGTGTTAATTAGAATTAGCTGGAGCTGAGACTATTGCTAATCGACAACTTATAAACACAAAAGTAAATTTGCACTAAATTCATCATTAAATCTACCCTATTAGATTTGTAATTTACAGTCATGTTCATAGTAGTGTTTCCTTTACTCTAGCTTGCGAATGCGCAGAATTATAAATGCAGAAATGTTTCAAGCAAAGACAGATACACAGTCCGATAGAGGAATACGAGAGTGAAAATTGCGATAGGAAATTTTTTAACAGTGCACGCGCCTGTGTCAAGATTGAGGGAACGACAGGGAGGAGCAAGAGCAAGAGCAAGGCAGAAATAAAATGACCATACTTTCACTGTTTCGCTATGGCAATGGCATTGTCCCTGGCGGCAGGGCTCGGAATGACGACACGCATGTCGAATAAGAATACCATCCCGCACGACTACCTCGCGACTTGCAAACTGAAAGCAAAAACACTTTTCTCTTTCTTCGTTTCTTTTCCATTGACTCCGAGCATTCTAAGTTGAAGGTCACCCGAACGCCATGTATATCCGGTGCATTCAGGGATCGTGTGTCTTCCGTTATTAAATGTATCCTTACATTCTGTCGGAACTAGCAATTTTGTTGCTGAAACTACTTTCTTGAAGCAAGAAATTTCTTTCATTTCAATGCATATGATCAAAGTTTTTAGAAAGTCTATTGTGAAATACTTTTTATTAGAAGCTCTATGGAGAACCCTTTACCGAATGACTTTTAGAAAATGTTCTAAAGTTTGCAAGTCGAAAGACAATGATAGTGAGTTGCTAATTTTTCTTACATGCATTCACGAGATACTAAAGCTGTATACAGCCGAGTAGAAACATATGCCAACAAGGCTGACCATGCTCCTCCATTCAACCTCAAGGAAACGATTACAGGATGTAGAGAATCTACATAAATTCGAACAACAGTTGCCCCAGCAAGCTTTCCTCCAAGACTTTCCCATCGCAGTTGTAGAACTAGTTTCATGGGTCCCTCGCTATCGTTTTATTGATTACACTCTTTCGACTGTTGCTTCAGTTAGATACGCGAAGCTTGCCTTTAAAATAATATTGACAAACATTCTCATTCTACGAAAATAGTTTCAATACAATATTTTTATTCGATATTTTGAACATACGAGGAACATTTTAAATTGCAAAATAAATTGTCAATTATCGTAGTTTTCGTTAAATGATCAATGAGAGTGGGAAGTCGCGTGAAGAAACGCGGAGCAGTCATCAATCATCGTTCACATTTATTTTTCTTTTTGCTTATAATGTGAAGTAAATTGCCCGGTGCCGTTTCGTCTCAGGCGAGATGATAGAGGGGAGGTCGCGTGCCGTTATGGAGGACTATTTCGCGATTCGCGGAATGTTGCGCTTCCCCTTCCGGTTACAATTATTGTCGCTCACTGTCGGACCAGTGTAACCGGTTGACTCGAATCAAAAGTGAGAGCAACGACGACCATGATTTCAGATAAAAATCGAAGATAGTGAAAACGTGATCTATGTTTTTTGCTCACAAAATATTCAGACTATATTAGAATGAAAAAATTGTCTACTCGCAAAAGTGATCACGATAACGCGATTTCATCCGCGACCGTCTCCGATAATAAGCGAGCCGCTCGCACGGGATTACAACAGGTAAAACATGTAACAGGTGTGTGCTCGCTGGTTCCTTCTTCCCGGGTAATTGCTTTATTGTGGTCGCTTGGGCACACGAGAAGTAAAAGTAGACCTTTGTTCAAACTGGAATCTGGAATATTCATAGGAGCATGGCCACAGACACACGCACACACCAGGGGTCCTCGTTATCGTCTCCTTCAACGTGGGTGTTCTCGAACTAATTGCCCGTTGCACAATCATCTAATTACTCTGGCTACCGGGAGCGATGATTGTGTAATTGCTTTCACGTTGGCGTTTCAATCCGCGATTTTCGCAGAAATGAATATCGATCAGTTTCTCGTGCAAAGAGTGTACTGCTCTGTTGTCAAATCGAACGAACCACCAGAGAGTATTTCTTATCTTATTTAAAATTTTGTTCAATATTTAACAAGGGGGCGCCTTAAACTCGTAGTCATGGCAACGGAGTTAGCAATAATGGTGGCAGATCGCATGTTTGCGGTCCGTACAAAATTCTTCGTGTGTGGGTGGTTTTATGCACAACAAAACAAACCGTTCTGTATAACGAAACGACGGAAGAATCGTTTATGAAAATTATTAGTGTCACTTTATAGACTGTGGATTTTTATGCAAAATCAAATATAATCTAGCTATGCTTTTCAAAGATCAAAGTTGAATAACAATTGTTGTCTCTTCACAAAATTCTATTGTAGCAACCGTAATTGTACTTTTTATATTCATGTTCGACATAAAAGCAAAAAAATCTGCAGTATATTTTGTATGGGAACCATGGATTCTATGAAAGCTTGTTCGCATTGCTGTTCACGTCGCAATGATGACAAACGGTACAGGTATGATGCTCTTTTATTAATATCGCACAAACACAGAGTGTCTGAAAAATATGTACATACACATACACACACCTTGAACGATTATAAATTATTGTGACGGACCTAGGTTTTTTGAAATTGTTCTGTTTATTTTGATTACGGTTCGTCGCTCTTCATAGTAATTCGCATATTCGCTCCTCACCTTCCGTGGACTACTTTCCGCGACAACGCATTCAACATTTCATGTTTTCTTTCACGTCCAGATTCCCTCTCGCAGTTTTTTACGAGCGGTTGCGCAATGCTGGCCGCGTAATACGCGATAAAAATCGCCGGCGTTATGTCATTCGAGTCAGTCCTGTTACATTACAATTTAGAGCAGACGTTTCGTACACCCCTACTTTCGTTGAGACCGCTCGGCTGATCCCATTCTTCTTAAAAGTAGCTTATTTGCTAGTAAACTCCTCGTGCACGAATTGTTTAGAATTGCAGGAGTAGAAATAATTTCATAGCTGACAGAGTAATACGACAAACTTCGACTATCTGCTATTAGGACAGCTATCGCGTTAGCGAACAGGGGGTGTACTATTAGATCCGTTTCGAACAGGCCGCGACGCATTACGCAACGAGGACTTCGTGTATAATCGAATAATGAGAGAGGAAAGATCAAATTGATCTTCTCTGGTCTTTATGCCGATAAGGATCTATCCGTAAAGATCAGGCCGTGACATTTCTGCCGATGGAAAGAAACGACCTTTTCCAAGTTAGTCATTGGTCATTGTGAAACTGTCTTCCGATTGTTGCTCGAGAAATATATTCTATGATGACGTCAATGATTCCGGGGATTTAAGAGAACGGGGGTAGACATTCTCAATTAAATAAAAATTGAAGTAAAATATTAATACACATATATATATATTTAATTAAATAAAAATTATTTAATTAAATTTTAATTGAGTTAATTGAGAATTTAATTTATTTAATTGAGAATGTTATTATAATTGAAATTGAATCTTATTATAAAATAAGATAAAATTATATTTAATTTTTTAACACTATTCCTACCGACACTTCACGTATTCCTATTCCTACCGCGGCTGGTCAAATGACCGGTCTTTCACAACTTATATTTTTCAATATTGAATGCAGACCAATGGCCAGCTTACCAGTATAAAAATATATTTTCTTTTATTCAAGAGTACATAATCTACATTTTATTCGTTTTCGTCGCATTTTTTACAAATGGGCTTCTCAACTGTACATTTTCCACATACGTACTTTTTACATTTTAGACAGATTTTGTTCGTCTTATTATCTTTACAATACCTTATCTGACATGTTTTCCGTTCACGAGAACCTGTACTTGTACTTGCGATGGGTATTGGTTGATTTTTTTTGCCGAGCTCTTGTTGGTATTTGATGGCAAGTTCTTCTGCCAATTGAAATAGAAATTCCTGTCTTGTAATTTCTCCTTCTCTTTCGTCGTCTACGTACGTTCGAAATATTCTCTTCGTTCTCATCGGTGTTCGAATCTGTTTCAAGTGGATCATAATTTTCCGTATTGTTATTTTCCATATCCAGAATTTCCTGATCATCTTCAGAACATTCTGCATTGATATCATTTATTCTCTCTAATAATACATTCGCACTCCTCAAACGTCTTGCCATTTTGGGGACAAATATTCTACAAAAATAAAAACTAAAATATGAAAATGTAAATCAAAATAGATAAAAAAAAGAATAAAAGATAAAATGTGAAACTTACTGCGACGTATTGTTAGTCTTGTTCACTATTTTGAAAATGGAACTTATAACACGTAATACGATATAAAATATTACAAAATAATAATAAAAGACTGCCAAGTATGCTCTTTGTGACTTTCACAATCGATGCACTCTGTTCGTGTCGCAAGACTATACTGATTTGAATTCGTGAGAAGACGTCTATACATTTCCTTCAGTTACAAGTTTATTTATTTTACGTCATAGTAGATGAGATGGCGTAGAACATTCGAGGATCTTGACCGTATCGGATATCAATCAAGCAAATAAACACCGCTAGCCCGATAGTCGAGCGAGAACTGTAAACACTTGGAAGTGCCGTAAACCATTTTCTGGAAGGCACTTATCGGATAAAATCGTGTCATAACTACATTACCTTTCGTTTGTAACGACTTTATAGTTTTGGCATTGAGTCTTAGAGAGAAACTCTTACAAAAATGTATAAATCGTACTACCGGTCAAATGACCGGTCGTGGTAGGTAAGACAGACTACAAATTTTTCTCGGAAGATAAACAATTGAAAAATAAGTGAATATTGAAAAATATATCATACATATATATGAGGAAAAGTGGTAAAGTTTAAAGGCGATTCACATACGTTGAATGTAGGAAATTTCAAATAAAAATTTAAAAACGGTCATTTGACCGGTCCTGGTAGGAATAGTGTTAAGATTGAATTGAAGTAACGGATTAGTTGAAATTAAAAGTAGCAATTTTTTATAAACTTACGACGTGATTACCATGGCGACACTCGCGTCAAAAAGCACAAGGACGAAACAAACGAAACAATTGTCACATCACAGATACAACACTCCAAGGATAATTCACAGAGTCCTTTTCTTTAAATCGTTCCACGACATCACGTGCATCGGCCGCACACGCGACCATAAACGACCTTATCCGCACGAGAGCCGCGTTCGAACTGAAACCACCGTGCCGAGGACGCGCCTAAGCAGCTTCATGCTGTCGCTTCAGTTACCTAACCGCCCCCAGCGACAACAACCGAATCAATCCCCCGGTTCGCCTTCCTTCCTTCCTTTTTTTGGCGATTCCGAGCCAAGTCTTTTGAAAATTCGGGGAAATTCTGGGGATTATGGTTTCGTCGATTATGTAAAAACCGACGTCTTCGTGTTATGCTGCGACGCACGTTCATCTCCAAAGCCGCTAATGGTCAACCGAGTGGTTTTACCGTTATTGTATATTTTATTTTACAATTATTCAATTTATAAAGAATTTTCTATGGGAAATGGTTGAAGTTTCTATCCAAGCAGATATTATTTAATAAAAATCTCGGAGAATTTATAGATTTTCCAACATCGGTCCGGATGTGATTTCATCGGGCTCGACAGATCGCGTGATCTCTGCGAGTCCGGGAACGCTGGAAATGTGACAACGGCAACGGTCGTTGCGCTCGCTCAGCAGTCTCACGCGCTCGTACTTACACACGGCGAGGTTTCGAGGAACCGTGGAACCCTGGAACCGTGCAATGCCCTTTACCTCTAACGGTAAAGGTGAACGGCGCATGGATAAGGGCGGTGTTGCTTTGACATCGAACAAACGTGGACAGAAGTTCGTCGACGAATCGGTCAGCCTCGAACCAGGTGACGCACGGTTAAATGTCGTCCAAGGACCTAAGCCGATTACAGCAACGCTTTCGTAAGTTCTCCGAAAGGAATGCGAGGTCCTCGAGGACACGATTGCAGCCACGAGAAGAAGCCTCGTCACGCAGGGCTTCGACTTCGGCTACGGATTCTACGGGATGAACGAAAACGAAAGTATTGCATGTTGCTCAATGGATTGGGTCTGCTAACTGTTAACTGTGCGGGGGACGGACGTAAGATGACCTTCGTCGATGCATTCGATACGAGGCTCGTTTCTGTCCGCCGTTACTGCGAATTATTCAAACGATCATTGCCAGAAATTCCTATCGACTCGCGTATGGGATCGCGCATTAGACAGGCTCCAGCCCTACCTAAAAATTCGTCAGAACTCAACTGGTTTCGAGCCATAGTCTGCGACCTCTCCCCAAGAATAACGCAACATTATGCCGTCACGAGGGACCGTAGACGCCACGAGGTACGATCATTACCGCGTCGACCTTCCGGAGGTCAACCCGTCGTCGATGAAAGTCATCCTTCCACCCGTGCCGGTGCGAAATTCTTTCGCAAACGGGAATTCTCAAGGAAATCCACCGACGAATGGATCCGCAAATTCCGATGCTTGTTGGCAAACTTATTCGGATACGTTTTCATGCCCTATTGCGGATCGGCTGTTGCGACAGTGACCACGCAATTCTCTTTCCACCGTGCTTCTGCTCTCTCATCATTGGATCCGCGATCGCGGTGATCCGGGACGCTTTGAGCCGGATACGAGGCACACAGGTACCGTTTTCGGATAATTTCTTCAATCCTCCGAACAATCTGGAAGAAATAAAAAATGCATCGAGGGAAAAACTGCATGTATAAGAATCGATGCCACTGGATAAGCAAGATCAGATAAACAATTCTTCAGTATTCGAGCGTGTAGATCCGAGATAGCGTTGGGGATCGATTAGGAGATCTAGGACCGAAAAATTCGCGGGGAATCGTAACATTACGTAACGATCAAGGAGCACAAGTTTTTCGAACTTTCGTATTCCGTAGAAAGTGCTGACGGATACGCGCTCGCTTATTTAATCCGATTCAATTATGATCGAGCACATAGCTACGTTTCCTCGGAATTCCTTTTCTCCCGATCGGCGTTACAGCGTGTGCTGCAACTAATAGTATGAATCAACCATGGAAACTTCGTCGATCCTCGATTATGAAAGCGCTATAGCTCGCAGGGAAATTAGTGAACTCCCCAGAGCCTGTGCAATTAAGAGCCCGGGGGAAATGGAATACCGCGTGAACTTCCGTGATCGTTTCACGGGTTAAACTCCCTGGCATGTGAGAACGTCGTAAATCATACAATTTTTCCCCTGTTTTATCGGCTACCGAGTTTGCGGAAGCTGAATCTTGATTCTAGACTATTTTATTGAACTATATCTTGTAACGGAGACGAAGTGTGCTTCTTCGTTCATAATTTCGAAAGTCTTTACAAAACATTTCCGACTTCTTCGCACAAGATCAGTGTTCGTGAATTTTTAGACATCGTCGATACTCTAATAGTTATTTAAGTCCCTGTGAATATATTCGATGAGATCTATCAGTCCATTAGACGTAATTGCATTCGTAAGTGATTGAGAAGGGTTCGAAAGAATTCCTAACGCGTGCATGAGAACGATCGCTAATGCAGATTAGCCTCCGACCCGGTAAAAGCAGTTTGCCCAACCCGAACCCGCAGTTTCTATAACACTTTCTATGAGACTCGCTTGTTCCTCTCGCACTCCAGCGTCGCAGGCGGGTTAACTTTCCTTCTACTTGTGCAAATTCCACGGAGAAACGGAGAAAGAGACACGGATATCACCGAGGAACGGAGCGAGACAAACGGATTTTCACGCGGACAGTGTTCACGGTTGCCGCGTGCGTAAGATTCCTCCGGATCTTCCGCGTTTTCAATTATATCAACATCAGGAAAATCTCTCGCGCTGAACGCCTAACACCCAGAAGACCATTACCACGGTTTTAAGGCATCTGCTTTTTCTTCTTCCGCTGTCGTCGATCGACAATGCAGTTTTAAGACGTGTTAGACACCCGCTTGAAAAATCCTAGACAATCTCGTTTTCTGTTTACAAACAGCCGAGGCCGTCGCACTCGTACGTAATAATCACGCTTGATCGCGTGACAGAAAGGTGTCAGCGATGCCAGTTATTAATTAGCCGCGCGATCTCGCGCATTTAATTCTAAACAGGCACCGTTCTTGCCGGGTCCGTGACACGGTTCTGACTTCCTGTGAAAATCGAGAGTGACATTTCGGAGAATGCTGTCGAGGACGTTCCTCTGCCGTAGTATATCGGTCCTCCTCGTCCCTCGATTACACGCTGTCTTTGATTACGTAACCGGTGATGCCGTACGAAATGGAAAAAGTCCGTTTACGAACACACACCGCGAACAGACGACTTTCTCTCATCTCGTCGTCCTTCCTCGGCGCGACGCCGCGATGACAGCTTCCCTTCGATGTTACTTATCGGTCTTGACTTCTTCATCTTTCACGCCTCGGCGCGTACGAAAGTGAAAAGAAGATCCCTCCGAGTTGACGGGAAATCGTGTTCGAACCAGTTTTGCGAATGGGCGGCGTTTTCCAAGTTCGAAGCGATTGTGTTTCAAAGACACGCCACAAGCATCAACTTCAACATCCTCCGACAGCTTTCTATCCGACTCTACCTTGTCCTCACGTATTCAGCGTTTAGCCCCTAATAAAATTGTACCCCGATAGCTACGTGATCCACAAGCTAAACGGAATCTGGCTACGTTCGTGTGTTTTCCAAGAAGGATTGAGCAAGTTCGGCTCGATAGCCGCCGCCTAATTCGTCGCCGAATAAAACCCAACGTGCCCTTGTCCTCATTCGAGAACGTTGCTTACGCCACGGAGGGATGACCATGCGATTCGCGTAATCGAGCGGGCGTCGATTATAAATATTAATAGTACGATGTTGCAGTCGAAACCGATCGCTTGCACGTAACAAAATTAATGTGCTAAATGAAAATCGTGGCAGAATCCTAATTTTTTATTGCACGTCGACAGTTTAACTATCGGGCAAGCCGCGGAGCAAGAGAGGCAGATGAGGTCAATGCAGTTGGAGGTAGAGAATATTCAACGTCAGTTGCAGACGACGACGTATGACCGCGAAAATGCTATGCAGGAGAATCTCAGGATCCAGGACGATTTGGCAGCGTGTACCTGCGAGGTGAGGAATCTGCAACGCGAATTGGAGGCGTCGAGAGCCGAGTCCTTTGACCTGAAGAGGCAGCTGCAGACTTATGTCAGCGAGGTGCGCAGAGCTGAAGAACTCCTGAACAGAAAGGTGAGAATTCCGGAACCCTTTCAGAATCAATGCCTACCTGTTTCGCTCGTATACAGCCTAATTATGAATCATGCGCCTCGTAGGAGAACGAGAGAACAGAAATGCTGAACCACTTCAGAAGCCTAAGTTTGGAAGCGACAGTCTTAGAGAATAACAATCATAGCTTGGAATCTGAAGCAGCAGAGGCAAGAGGAGCGCTTCAAACAGCCAGGGATCGCATGATGGATTTGGAAAGGCAGCTGGCCGATAAAGAGAGTCTGATAAGCGGCTACGAGACACAGGCAGGATGCTGATAATATTGATACTTTCTGAAGATTACATAGATTTTTATTGACTCTGTTTCTCAGATCAGCGAGCTGACACAGAATGTTGCCAGCATGGAAACCCAACTGCGCCAGCACGGAGATCAAAGGCAGAGAGCAGAGTCTGACCTAACTGCTGTTAGGGATCTTTGTATGAAGCTGGATCAGCAGAAGGACACGCTTATGCACGAGTTGAATGACAAAGATTCACTTAAAGCGCAAGTAATTGAATAAAAGAAAATTTACATGTATATAAATATTGTTTGTTTTTTCTGTGTTTGTTATGCGTATAAGTGTATTCTTGCCTTTTTTCAGTACGACATGCAAATAGCTAAATTAAAAGCCGAGCAGACAATAATTCAGGATCAAATGAACAGGGATCGCGCGACTGTAGAACGCCTTGAACTGCTTCTGGATCAAGCCAGGCAGGAGTCCATCAATGTGCAAGCTAATAATCAAGAACTTCAAAACGAGATGTCCAGATTGAGAACAAAACTATCCGAGCTCCAAAGCAAATTGTAAGGAACAGTTATCAAATTGCTGTATGTCTTCGATGCATTTTTTATTACATTTTATTCCACGTTGCAGATCCTCGGAGTCTGCGAAGCTTCGACAATACCAAACTCAGGCTGCTGAATATTGCAAACAGATCAGTGAACTTCGTAGACAGATGACGAACGAGAGGTTCGATCGCGCTAGAAAGGACGAAGAGAACCGAAGGTATTTATTTAAATATATACTTTATTTGTATGTTCAGTGGATAGAATATGATCTTGAGAATCACTGATCCTTTAGACAACCTGAATCCCATGAAGACTCGTCCAAACAATTAGCATCTCCGCTTCCTAATAACAGAATCACTAATGGCTCCATCGATGCAGTGTCCAGGTAAACCTACTTGAGTAGTCTAAAAACTGATCTAGTGCAGAAATGGAGACCCCAAATTGTTTTCACAAAAGATTTTTATTTCGCTGCGTCCTCCACTTCTGCATCGTTGTGTTCGCTCGTGTCTCAACACTAACAAACATAATTGAACCTGCCAGGCAAGTAGACTGGCCGAAGATATCGTACACCTTGAATCTCAAACACTCCCATACACATACACCTGCGCGACATTCCTTTCCATTGGATTGCAAGTGTTTGCCACTGAAAAAGGTTCCACCGTCGAACAATCAAGCAGTTACCGCAAAACAGAATATTCCTAACAAATAGATGCTCAGAGCTTCGATAAATAGAACTTGCACAACTTAACAATAATTAAACGGTTTTGTCTAGATTCAGTCTTAACGCAGCCCTACATCCCATATCAATGTGATCTCAATGATTTTAAATAAAAAATTAATAAGTACAAACAAGTCACTGAAGTACTGCAAATTTTTATAACGATCTAGTAGAATAATGTTCCATGGAAAACAATTTGCAAAAAGGATCTTTTTTTTTATTTACAGGTCTTTAAACTCGACACCAGACAGTTTTAACGTAGACTTAAATGTGGTTATATAAGAGTATGTTGTTTAACATCCATCGGTCAATAGATCTTTGCAGAGCGAAGACCAGAATCCTGCAAGCAACAGGTTGCGAACAGCGAATGAAGTTTACAGAGACGTTCCTTGTATAAATATAATACTACGGTCGGATTGCACTGTGAAATCCACTCAGTATAACTGTGTACAGAGGGATGGCAATCAGAATGACAGTAAAATTGTAGAGCAGGATACTGAAAACGTGAGATCAATTTCCTGTACACCTAAGGAAAGGTGTGAACAAGTCGGTGCAGTGAAACCACTCGATTCAATGTCGGAGACACTGACCTTATCTAACAGTCGAAAGAGTCCTTACATCAGCAGCGAACAACCTCCATACAGTTTTATATATTCTGAAACACCAAATGTTAGTAAAGGTTCTATCGAATTGATTAGGAAGAGGTTAGTTTATTCGGATGAAAACGTAAGGACTCCAGGTACAAGAATTGTCAGCGAAAAGCTTGCAGAAGGCTTAAACATTGTAGATAAAACTGTACCAGATGATGATAGAAGTGAAAAAGAGAGTGGAGATCACTTGAGGTTTCGAGCTGCAACGTGGGAGACGTATCCAGTAACAAAAGTAGAAAATGGTTTGGAGAGACTGTATGGATATAAAATTCCTATGAGATCGAAAAATAATGAAGAAACTGTGCAAAAAAATATTTCGACTTTTATGGAAGCAAATCCATTAAAACATTTTTCTATTAATCACAAATCTCTAAAAGATTGTTCTTGTTCTTCTACGTCTGAAAGGAAGTTTAAATCTAATAAAAATTATGATTCTATGGGGTATACTAAACTGAACACGAGTGAAGAGACCAAGTATGAACATTTCAAAGGCAATACCGCTGTTAGATTTTTAACCAGTACACCGAAAAGCGCAGTTTCGAAAGGTTTATTGACAGAAAATATACCGAAATATTGTACTAACATAAATTGCGACTCGACTAACTATTCTGCGATAAATTTCAGATCAGTAAACGATCCCAGCACTAAAGCTGTTCATCGAATTGGCTCAGAAAATGATTTAAGAATCGTTCCCAAGGACATAACAAGAATTACAAATTTTTGCACCGATAAAAATTGTGGTCTAACACATTGTAGTTTATCGGGACAAGATGCTAAATGTATGAACACAACAGTGAGTTGCAAATCGATCGGTACAGTCACTGACAGCTCCCCAGTTACAGAAAAGAATTTTTACTATAGTAAATTTCAACAGGAACAAAAAAGTACAGCCAGCACAGCGATGGACGCTCTCGAAGGAATGTTACTGGGAATAAAAAACTACCATGATAAATCCAGAATGAGGTATAGTATGCAAGAGTATCAGCACAATGATGTAAACTGCAGAAATATCGATCGCAACGTTGTGACAAACGTAAATCATAATTCGATTGACTGTATGAAGCCGGAATGCATAAGAATGCTTAAGGAAATTAAGGAATGTACAAAAACTTTGGAAGAACAGTTAATAATTATGAATAAGAGCATAAAAGTGAAGAAAAGTAAGCAGAGAAAAGATACAGTTACACAGGAACCTGAGAAAGAAAACGTTTGCGTACAGCAGCCTAGTTTTCGGGAAAATAACGAAAAGAGTACGAAACTAAAGGAGGCCCATCGAGAACTTTGTTGCAGTGGACGAGAAAGAACTAACAATTTTAATAAGGAAACATTGTTGCAAAGTGATGAAATGATTGGAAAACTAGAAGAATCTAAATGTTACAGAAAAGACAATTTTAAATATAACAATGAACGGGAGAAAATTCACAATTTTAGTATAACAATGTTAAGAAAACCTAAATGTTCCAAAGATGATAATTCTAAATATAGCAGTGAACAAGAAAGAATCCACAATTCTAAGAAATTGCTTAAAAAATCAGAAAACAAGGATAATTCTAGCACGAACGAATCTAGTAGTTTAAAAACAAAAATTGGAAATTATACTTTTGGTTCTACACAATTCAAACCACTTACAGCCTCCGTAGGCGACGATAGAGATTTAAGTGAAAACATATGTCTCTGCCCCTTTCCCGATCAGACGAGTATTTTTTCGAACAGAAATTTGTTAAAGCGACAGGAAAAGAAAACAAGATTGAGTGGATTAATTAGTCAGTCTTTGAAAACAGAACGTACTAGTAATTTAGGGAACATAAATAAAAATCGTTCAAATTGTCCGGATAAGACTATCACAATGTTATTTTTAACGAAAGGAGTTAATAATTCATGTTTGAAGTCAATGTACAAACGAATGGAGTTCAAAAATTTTAAACCTAAATGTTTAATGAAAGAAATAAATAATAAGAATTATGAAAAATTAAAGAGGAGAAGATCACAAGTGCCTTCTATGTTCAGACAGTTGAAGTCTGTGCAATGTAAAATTGAGTGTTCCGAATCAACTGAGAACAATGAAAATATTTGCTGTCTTACTAGAAATCAGCCAAGCTGCAAAATGTCTAATTTGTTAACTACAGTTTGTACACAATCGTCCAATTTATATATCACGACTGCCACCTCGGTTTCTCGTGTCAGTTTTGTAAACAATTCGGATGATTATGATAAAGAGAGTATTCCAGACAGATCTGGAGCATGTATACTGAGTTAAAATTAGATTCATAACATTTGTAGTATTATCACTTTGGCGGTGGCATCTGGGTCCGTTTAGACCCAGAGTATTAAAGTGAACATTTAATTACTCACTTTAGGAACATCAGAAAGCACAATGGATCTATAATAAATGTTTAAAAAATTAAAGATCATCTTAAGGCTTTAGTTTTTAGTATTCGAAGTATTTGTACAAATGAAAAATGCCACCTAAGACTGAACTTGTATTTATGAAGAGTTACTTTGTAAATTCGTGGGGAACGAATTAGCTGTAGTACTGTAAGGAAGAGAGATTGTTTAACTTGTATGATGATGTTTAATAGCTTAGTAAACATGGAATTTGTAGCAGCGGCTGTAAACCTGGAGGGATAATTTGTACATGTTGAACGAATAAATTATAAGACTATATTAAAAGTAATTGTTACTGTATTGTAGCCACGACTGGTACTCTAAGGGAGTAGCATATTCTCTATTGTGTACTAGGCTTTTATGTTTTACTTGTTCAGCAAATAACGTAATTTGTTCATGGAATAAGAAAATGAGTTAAACTGTACTCTTTCAGATGTAGTTTTTTTAACACTAGGTTCACGGGACGCAATAAAATGAAGCGATCCGAAAATTGATTGAAAAATGTTTTGTACTCACAAGAAATAGGTCGGTTAGGTATCTTAACACTTTAGCTACCGGAAAATTATTAATATAGGTTTTTTTTAATAACAATACTACATTTAACAATCATCCCCATCCAAAGAAATAGAATAAACAATATCCAAACGATTTGTATGTTTAGTTTTTAATAGCTTTTTCTCCGTCGTATTCAGTAATTTATTATATATCATTCTTTTATTCCTTTACACATACGTTTATGATCTCGATGATCGTACGAAACGTTGAACATGTAAACTAGGTAATTACAAATAATAAAAATAAAAAGCCTCTCGATAAGATTCTCTTTTCTCTTTTCTTCCATCCTAAACGTTCAGCTATTCAATTTGATTTATGTATATTATGTATATGTTTATACTTATATATGTATTTTATATATATACGTATGTTTCTCCTGTGTGTGCATATAATTTATATATAAAATACATAATAGAGGCTCGCGCAAAGTTTTACAAGTTTTTTACGAGTTTTTTTTTAATCATAAAGGTATCGGCTTTTTTTCGTTTACAATCGGTGCTCAGCCATTACTTTTCCCTTTCTCTCATACACACACATACTTTCTCTCTCTCTCCCTCACATTTTTCTCTCGGTTGACGTCCACTGTTTCGTCGACTCCGTAATTACAAAAAGATCTCACACCTTGCAACTTTTTACCGTTTTGTCATAAACTAATATAATACAAGAACTTTCTCGCTTTCGCTCGACGCTCACCTAAACGTCTCGTAATCTTACACCCTTAATTAGAAATTTATACAGAGCTCGTTAACATCGTGAATGAAATACAGGCGTTATGTACAAATATTTATAATTATACATATATGCATATATGTATAAGATAGTTTCTTCCCTTTACTTTTACTCCAAGTATGATCGCTTAAATCGTAACTTCGCGGACATGGACAACAATTCATGCACGCTCATGCACACGCTGACACGCACACACACATACAAATGCGAGTTTATCCCACACAAACGCAACCGATTCCGATCTCTGATCACGGCGAAATCCTCGATCGGTTTATTGACAGTTCCAGAAATAAAAGAAAACGGGTTTTCCGATTAATTGGTGCACACGAAGCATTCTTCAATTTTCCAAAAAATTTCTGTCAAAGCACATTGCATTAATTTGGATGAGTGAATGTCGAATTTTGTAAAATGAAATTTTATTCGATTGTTAATTTTGTAAGAAATAATGTTTCGTACGTATCAATCACTCAGGGGCAACTAAAAACCATGTAGGAAAAGAAAAGAATTCGTTCAATTTTCGAATCTGAAACACGGATCGATTGAAATGATTACCAATAGCAGAATTCATTTCTCTAATGTCGTTCCTGTTTGCACGGTGTACCGTACAAAGTAGTCAGTGGAATTCCCAAGTTTACCAGAAAAGAAAAAAAAATGTAGATCAATGCGAGGAGACGAGAAAAATCTAACAACTTTCAGCTACAAAGTAGCTAATACATTTAAATTGTTGAAAAGAAATTTATATACCGGGTGGCGGTCAATTACATAGCTGGTCGAATTTTGGGCGGAAAATCCGGTTATTTCTTCCTCGAGAAGCATTCTCGTAGATAAGATCGAAGAGAATCGGTTAAAACGAGTATTATCGGAAACAGTTCCCCATGGAAAATGGCGTCCTAACAAGGTCCCTCCACTCTCTAGTTCTGAAAATTTGAAAAACACTGACTTCAACGAGGTTTTTAGGCCTTTGCTAAATTGTCAAGTATAAATATACTTACGACTGTGCCTTTGCAACTCACGGACAACCGATCATTCTCTAAACCTGATCGAATTCAAAGCTGTTGCTTTTTGTTTGGTGGCCGGCCTTCGTCGTCTTCCGCAAACTCGCACACACCGCAAAAAAAAAATCATTACTCTTTTGTCTCACGTGCGCAAACTATTGAGAAAACAACATTGTTGCGACACGATTAGCTGGAAGTGCAATGCTTCAACTTTTAGGACGTTTTGGAGTTAAGGGCAGCGATTTCTATACAGGGTGCCCATAAAAGGAACTGAAAAATATACAAATCTTTCTTTCGCTTCATTTTTGAGAAAAGCACTTACAATTTAACAGACACTTCTTTTCCCCGCCAGGAAAAACTCGTTGAAAATGTATTAGGTTATCCCATAAGTCGTGTTTCAACTTTGTTTCATTATATAAACGTCCATATTTATTTTAAGCAATATTTTTATAAACACTTTCTCTTATGTCTTTCACGAAGTATTCTCTAGTCAGTCTAATATATTCATTCGAGACATTTACAATGTGTTCTGTTTAAACAAATCGAAGAACAAGCGTTTACGAAAGCCTTCGTGATATTACATGCTGTACGAATGTAAAAATATAATACAATTAAAGATGATATTACAAATATGTGTGATGTATATGAAGAACATAATTACGATATAAATGGAGAACATAATTCAATATGAATGGATAATATAATAACAATATTTGATATCCAAGAATTAAGTCCTCTAATTGAGGCACTAGCTTTCTCATTTAAAACCGCAGAGACAAATTTTAAATGGAATTACAAAGCTGATTGGTACATCGAAGAATATCATTGAAAATAATAGTTGATACATCGATGATTAAAAGTAGTTCCTATTTTACACTTAAAGCTAGCATCAAAAAATTACACAACTTATGGAATGACCTAATATGTACAATAAAAACGTTTTATAATTTGTGAATCATGTCCGATGAATCACTCGATTTTCTCAAAAACGAAACTTTGTACAAAAAACATTTATTCTACGTTTTTGGCTCAGTATTTTCCATAGAATTACCCTAAATTGCAATTAATGGAGCACCCTGCGTACAGATCCAATAATTCTGTGCGCTTTAGTTGCCTCTGTCATCCTAAGGTAATAGTTAAAAAAATATAAATAAATCATGAGTCAATGTTTTTTTTCCGTGGCAGAAAATTTTCTGTAAAAAAAAATGGCGACTGGAATTAACTCGAATCAGATAACAGATAAGTGACATCGGTAGATTTGTACATACAAGGTGTGTGCAAATTTTTGCCATTTGGAACAAGTGTAGAACACGGTACATTAAACGAAAAAATGTGAAAACCTTATTCATTGTTCTGTATGTACGCAAAAAACAATGACATATTTTTCGTGTAATGTACTTTTTGATAGTTGTTTTAAATGGCAGAAACTTGTGGACACCCAGCATAGAAAGCTGCTAGCTTAATGATCCAAAAGTCCCACATGATTAAACGCTATACTTTTTGTCTTCAACAATGGGAAATGGTCCGTTCGAATTGAATCATTTTCTGTTCGACCTAGCTACTGATTTGAAGCAGAAGAAGAATTCTTAGATTTTCACGGTGGACTATAGTTTTCTTGGCCAATGTTTCTTTGTAACACGGTTCATCCTATTATATGTATGCATACATTCGATTGCCTCACCGACACACTTTTTTCCAGCAACAAAAATATACTCGACAATAAAAACAAAAGAAGAGAGACGATATAATAATATATAGCCACGTGTGACTGCAATATATGCAATTATTATAAAGCGAAAAAGAAAAAAGAGAAATGATGATAAATTCCTAACAAATACATTTCATAAAAAGGTTTCTTTATAATCTAGGTTTTTTCTTTCTTGGTGACTTATGAAAAACATACAATAATAATAATAATAATATTAATAATAATTAATAATAATATAATATAATAATAATAATATAATATTGATTCGTAATTAACTATAACGTCCATAAAGTATTTTTCTTTCGCCCTTGCAGTTATTTTTTGTACACGATTACTAAAAACATTTCTTCAGCTTTCTTGTTGAGAAAATAAATATTAATATTAAATTTGAAATATTATTCTCGTTTCTTGGTTTTGTATCTTCTTATTCCCGACCTTTTTCGTTTTTCCTCTTTCGTTTTGTATCACTGATCTTCCGCATCATCATCATCACTTCGAGCTACTGTCTTTCGTTTCGTGGTTTACTAGCATTTTTGTTTTTTTTTTCAGTACATTATTATAGTCTAGATCGGCAAATTGGCTTGCCTAGTAAGTTTATAGGCCTCTTTTTTTAATTAATATGGAACATTGCCGTGTCATACTCTTCATCTTCTTCATCATCTTCTTCTTCTATTCTCTTCGCCTCTTGTCACTGTTCTTTCTATCAACTCACAATCACACATTTTTCTTTGCTTCTATTTTTTTTGCAATTTATTGCAAATCTCATAATCTTACATTATTACTTTGCTGGTTCTCATTCTCACACTCTATCTCTCTCTCTCTCTCCCTCTCGCGCTCGCTCTCTCACACTTTACACTAAAATTCAAAGTAAAACAGGTTGATCGGTGCTCGGAGAACATTTAAAGAGCTTTCTCTTAGAGGCCTGGTTCGAGAGGTCACCTATGGTGACTGCTGCTTTGATCGTTCATATCGTATAGAACTTGTGCGATTGTTCTTGATGATTCAACGTTACTTAATGCCACACCCGCCAGATGTGGTTCGTATGCTCTAAGGTGCCTGCAAAAAAGAATCAGAGCGTTATAATATCATAGTTATAATAAGGTATTTATAAAGTTACAGTAGTTCTTAAATAAACAGAACATTTTATGTACTCATCAATCTCTCACATAGTTATATTTCTATTCATTAGTGAAATACTTATAATAATCTGTAATAAAAAGTAGTATGTTATTGTAAAAGTTCGTGCCCAATTTCATGTTGCATTGTAAGACGAAATCAGGCACGGATTTTTCCACTAACCTACCACTATATATTTGATTGATATAATGGAATTAGAAGTATAATCTCACCTTCTGCCATGTGTTGAATATATGACTAGGTTTCTGAGAATAAGAGCTGCTGTCAAGCGAATACTTTTGGTCACTGGACCTTCGTTGTCGTCCTGTTGGAAAAGCGTAAAGCAATTTTCATGAATTTGAAGCATGACTATATACAACAATATACCGATGAAAAATAATATATATGTATACAAAAAGAAACTTTATCGTGTCAAAAACTGGTCACACTGTTTTAATCAACGTCGAAAAAATTAATTACATGTACACGAGTATAGCATATTGTTTGAATGATGTCTGAATTAAATGAATTGCAACAGCTTGAACACATTAGTCAGATATGGCCATAGAAAAAAAATTCAAGATTTAAATAAAATATGTAGCGTTAAATATTTATAAAAAAAAACGATGCTGCAAACATTAAAGTACAAGCATGTCACACACTGGGAGCTTCTATTCTTAATGAAAATCTTAATAAAGTATAGTCAGACTACAGCATGCTACATAAAGTATAACAGAAGAAAAAAA
Organism: Lasioglossum leucozonium; assembly: GCA_028454225.1. Lineage (NCBI taxonomy): Eukaryota > Metazoa > Arthropoda > Insecta > Hymenoptera > Halictidae > Lasioglossum > Lasioglossum leucozonium. Next base: position 5,749,943 of record CM052208.1, read on the forward strand.
TTCAGAAAAATCTTTAAAATATATACATTTGATCTTTTGAAATAAATTTCACTGAGTTCTCAAAACATTCTCACACTAAGAAATTTACTCACTTTGCAAGCTACAATTGTACCTTGCATTTATCAAACAAACCATTCTTCACAGCAAAAAAAAAAATGATTAAATCAATCTAAAGTCCTGTTGAATATTAAAATTGAATTAAATATTACACTCAAATTACAACGTAATTCAATTAACACAACTGTGGCTACAATTCCGAGTCAGAAATTAATGATTTAAGATGTCACACCTCTCCTATGCATCGTAAGCGCAACAAATGTGTTCTACTTTGCGTTGTTTAAAGTAAAAACTATATATTATACCAACACCCTGCCCATTGTGAGCACTTGAACTGCGTCAAACACATAAATTACAACTTGCGCTAGCTACCAAAATGAAAGTCAAATGAACTCCATGCTAAAATATATAGAGAATGAATCGATGAAGCATTTCATCTTGAACAACTGACTCATCTTTCCTATCACAAAAACGTATCGATACACCAAACTCTTCAAAGTCTGATTCAGCTCCAGAATTAATTTTTTTTAAAGATCGACTATTCTTTTAGATAAATTCTTGAAATATGAAAAACGAGTCAATTGCATCGGATGAAACGCTTTAAATTCACCCGTGTCTCATGTATCGGAGGACGCAGAAGGATTAAAACTTAAAAAAACTCTGCACGGTGCGAAAACGAAAAGATAAAGCGCAAAACAAAGGTATAAAAGGCGGCAGGTTAACAGCGCACAGGGGCTGTGGCTGTGGAATGGATCATGAGTCCTGTTTTCTTTTTTTTTTCTTTGTCAATTTGTCTGAACACGTTTATTTTTACCTGTTCTGGCGGAGGATTTTGCCCAGGTCTTGGGGAAGAAGAGCTTGAGATGGCTGCAGCGGGCTTGGTCGGCCTTTGCTGCTTCGCCAAGAGAGAAAATCAGAGAAATTTCATTACATTAACAAAACACGATCGACTCTAGGAACCGTGGGGCTAGAAAGAGGATTCCGCGGTATCACAGACAATCTACGTAGAATGTTCAATTCTTAGTACCGTTGTAGAGAAGGCGCATATTGTGCTCTTACAGACTCTCTTCGCTTTATTTGTCGCTAAGCGAATGTCGTTTGTTCGCTGGATAGATATATAGTATTCTCTCCGTAACTGCGAATCCCCAATGGTGGGGAATACAATGTTAACAGTTACGGTAGAGATCTTTTTCATAGTTACGGAGAGTACACTGTACGATGTCAAAAAAACTAGTCTACTAACCATCAGCTCTTTTGGATTAACGAATTCCAAGGCGTGCCGTTTGATAGCATGGAATGCTGCGTTCGGTGCATAGCCAGGATGATGAGGCGTCGGTGGCGTTGACGTCGAAACTTCAGTCTTTCCTGTCACCGTTAACTGTTTCCTCCTCATCGACATCGTCTACGAAAATAATACGTTAGTTCGGGTGATCAGAGATCGTCATAATTACACTGCGGATTTTATGCGTTCGTGGCAAAAATGAGTAAGTAAAACATACAACAGTACAACGATAAAAAGGATTTAAGAGTATCGCAGTTACTCTAGACGTAGACTATTTTAAATTGTACCTGTAATTGTACTGTATTTTTCAAATGCATAAAATTCGCAGTCTAATAATTTTTGTATTATTACTGCAAGATTAATGGATTTACCTCCGAGTTGCAATGCCTATCGTACAAGTGTGTCATTAAGGAGAACCTACGCCTTTTCAAGGCATCGCAACTCGCCCAGAGACACAGTATCTCTTCACCACCGGTTGGACAATGTGCTTCGCACACGTGTAGGTAGACCTCGTGCGATGTTTTGAATTGCCTGCAAAAAAATTAAATAATGTACAGGGTGTACGAACATTATATAAAAAGCTCAGAGACCAATCAGGGCCGAAAATCAAGTAGTGTGCCAAAAATGTTTCTTTTGAAAATTACCTCAAGCACCCCCGCCACTCGCACAGAAAAGCGTTAGGATCGATCTTAATGGTGATGGTCTTATTTTCCGGCTGGTTCTGGCTAGTCGACGGTTTCGACTCCGGTTCAGTGGAGGTAGAGGAACTGACAGTCTTTATGATTTTCGGGGGCATTTTCGCGGCCAGTCCATGAGTAGCGGCGGCTTGATGCGGAGTGGTCGGTCTCGTAGGAGGTGGTGTCGAAGCCGGGGTAGGTGTGACGACCCTGGAGGGCACGCTGGTGGACACGGGTGTTTGCTGAGCCATCGCTGGTATGGTGACGGTGACAGTGTTAGGATTCGTCTGCGCCACGGAGCTGTTCACGATGATGGAGGCCTGTGGTATAGTTCCCGAAGTGGGGACAAGCGGCGGTGGTATGTTGCCCAGCGCGGGACTCTGCAGGATAGGTCTGGAGACTTGAGTGACGACCACTTGTTGTCCTTGAGGCGTGACGGCCACCATTTTTTGTTGAGTGGGCGGGGCCGCTGCTTGTGGCTGCAGGATGATGATAGTCTTCGCCCCGGTTCCTTGCTGCTGCGTCGTTTGCGCCACTAAGACAGTCTGCGCCTGTCCCTGGACCAAAGTAGTCTGAGGCTGTGCCAGGACATAGTTCTGGCCCGGTACGCCACCGGAAACCACGTACTGTAACTGTCCTCCTGCACCTTGTTGCAAGAGAACCTGGGGTTGGGGCTGCGCTTGTCTGGCTTTCATCGACGCAGCAGGTATGATCACCTGTTTGCAAAATGTCTGTGATAGTTAGACTAAACGTAAATAACTAGGGGGGATGCTTATATCCTACGGGGATGCTATCGGAGGAAGTGGGCGAAAAAGAAGAAAAAAGTAATAGCCACCTGGTTATTCGGCTGGATGGTTTGCTGCACCACCAGTGTCTGTCTAGGGGCTGCGACAATCAGCTGTTGTTGTTGCTGATGCTGTTGTATCTGAGGAAGCTGCTGCGGCTGCAGCTGAGGTTGAGGTTGAGGAAGATGTTGTTGAGGCAACGGCGGCTGTTGTTGAGGCTGCGGTGGCTGTTGTTGAGGCTGCGGCTGAGGCTGCGGAGTTGTCTGATTGATCTGATTGACGAACATATGTGGCGGCTCTTCCTTTATCGTTGGAGCTGGCTCTTCCTTGGTCACATTCACATTCTCGTCGAGGTCCGTCTCGTCTTCCATACAATCTGCGGCTAAAGCTGCGTACAAATTGGCAGCGGTGGATGAGACCGTCGCCTTTTCGCTGTCCTTATCATCGTCCTGCTCCTCGGATTTGATGCTGGATACCGTCGACTCGGCCGTGGTCGAGTCCACCGCCGGGTCGGGCGACATTGTACCGTTAGAGTACTTCAGTTTTTTCACGTCCACCTCGTCGGACTCGCTAGCCGCCCTCTTGATCCCTCTAGGAGCCTCTATCAACGTGTCCTCCGAGTTCTCTGTCTGGAGGACGTTCCCCTCTTCAACCTCTGTCTTCAGCTTCATGTCCGTCGGAGATTCTTTTAGCACTTTCTTGATGTGATTTTCCACCAAGTCGATCCCTTTCTCGTTGATGGAATTCTTCCCTAGGACGCCGTTCAATATCGGTTCTTTCTCGACCTTTCTTTCCAAGAGGTCCGCCAGCATCATACTTTGCAAAGGCTTCCCCTTAGACGTCACGCTGGAGGAGTCTTTCGAAGATCCGTCGTCCTGCGCGTCTATGTCCATGTTGCTCGGCGCACCGTTCAGTAATATACCCTCGAAACTTGTCAAAGAGTTGTCCTCTTCGACACCGACACCAGAGCAATCCCTACTGCCACCGATCCCACTGCTGGACGCCAAGGAGTTGTTCGTAGAGTCCGAGTCCTCCGCGATCGACGTGCAGGTCGATCGCTGTGTTGTTTTGTTGGCGGTCGTCACTGTCGTCATTGGTGGTCGACACAGCTTGATCGTGGACGATATGTGGTTCTCGGTCGAGTTCAGCAGCAGCTGGGAAGCGTTCGTGGATATTGCGATTTGGTTGACGTTCTCGTTATCATTTACTTCAGTCTGAAACATCATTATCACAAATTAAAATCTCACGACACCAGCTAGACTGCAGATTTAAAGCACTGAACTTGAAATTTGTACCAACAAATACTACTTTAAACTGCTATTTTTTAGCATCACACAGACTGACTACACAGATATATTTTTTACTCGATTTATTCTTAATTTACCTTGTCACAATTATTAGTCAGGATAAACTTGGCTCCGTTAAGCCTTTGTATTTTTTTTGGCAGGAATGGGTGTAATAGCTGGCTTTTGTTGCTTCGAGTTGACGTAAGTCTTTGGGAGTATTGTTGATGCGGCTGTTGTTGTTGTAGGTGGCTGTGATACGTTAGTCAGTTGTTGCTGCAGTAGCCTCTGCTGTTGTTGGCGTTGCGCAACCTGTCAATCAAACACAATTTAAACCAACCAGAATCACTTTGCTGTTCTTCGAAAGAACAGTTTTTTATATAGTTTTTCCTTACTATCGTCTGAGCAAAAAATCATTTCAAACTCGAACACACCATGCGTTTTGTTAGTCAGATTTCAAACGTCAACGTCTTTGTTCATATAAAATTATTTTGTTAAGTATTACTGAACGTAATAATCGAATATAAAAGTAAAATAATCAAAAATAGTTTTGCTTGAATGCATATTTCAAAATAAATATTCGTACGACAGAAAAACATTTTCAGGTCTGAACTTAAACTATAAAAAAGCTGCAGAGTCAAAATTATACTCTATCACGGAAACATTTTCGGACCACAAAACTTGCAAAATATGCACTTGTTATATTTAACAAAATCATAGAAACTTTGCTGTCAATATACAGCAATGGTATTTGACTATCAGCTAGTTTACAGGACAAGGCCATCATCAAATAAAATATCACACTGAACAACCTACAAACTTAATAGTACAGAAAAAAAAACAAAAAGTGACACTACGGTTTTTCATTGTTAATATACAACAATGATACCTGGTTGCTGGTTATTAGCTGGTTCGCACTGATGCTGGATGCGATGCTAGCAGTAGTGTTTGTTACACAGGCAGTAGGGGTAGACACACAAGTCGCAGCAGTACTGGGCATGCAGTCGCTGCTGACCGTTACCTTAGTAGCCAGTAGGCTTTTTATTATGGAACTGGATGTGGTACCACTTCGATTATCCTCCTTCGCAACTACCTGGATAGTTTGCGACTGTTGCTGCACCAGCTGTGGCTGCAGTGGTTGAGTCTGGGACCCGCTGGATAGTAACGCTTGACTCAAGTGAGGATGCGACACTGACACCTGAGCAACAATCATCATCCCACAATCAATAAAACTTTCAATCAAAGAGAAATATTCTCACGATGCTTGTATTAATGAGAGAATTATATTAATAATAGAAGAAAAGAGGATCAGATATCTAGATAGTATTTCCAATATTGCAACTGAATTACAGTTAATCATTCTTTTAATTGTAATTACATCTTTTGAAATATTTTAATAATAATCATAACATTGTTCATAATAGCGTTGTATTTATTGCTAAGCATGGATCAAGTAAGATAAGTTAAACTCAGTAGCTTAAATATTAATTTTAATATTGTTTGTTATAATAAGATAGTTGAAATATCGTGTATGAAACGAATTACAGCTGTATGAAAAGAAATCCGAAAATATACATACATACAAAAGAAACGCACGGTCTACTTTAATCATGCAGCAATAAAATCTCATAGCTAATGTCGTTCTCGTAATAATAATTACTGAGAAAAAATATATGACGGCTGTAAGCTCTGGAACGTATAAAAATGAAAGATATGAAGCAAATTGTATTCTCTCTCGAATGAATCTCTCTCTCTGTGTTATGGAAAACTCAATTCGTAGAAATTAATGTCTCGCGTCACACGCATAGTAATGGAAGATTTTTGTACTCAATGTTTGTCTTTGAATCGATATCTCACTTGATACTTATACTGTATACAAATCACTGACACGGCCCGCTTATTTGAAACGAATGATCGAATCTTTATTATTCCTGCGAATTTATAGTTTTTTTAAACATGTTTCACACTCTTCTTAGTATAACGATATGTTTTTTTATAACATTATGAAGGTTTAAAGGTATTTAAAAAATATTTAAACCGAAATAAAATTTTCGAAGCACTGAGGATGCTGACGAAAAATAAATTTTGTATCTGTGTTTAGGGTATACAAATCCACGTGAACCACTAATAAAAGTTTAAAAATGTATGTTACAGTTTGATGAAATAAAATGTTTCAAATAAGGTGGTCGACGCCGCGCACGTTCGTACTTATCTGCATGCATTACGGTAGCGATGGGAGTACACTGGGACTCGAGTCATGCAAAAAATGTAACGTTGTTAAGGAAAGCCCATATTACAGTAGCCAATATATCGTGAAACCATAACCAAAATAACAGGTCATGAGTGGTAGAGAGAACGGTAGAAAGCTAGGACTCGGACCCACCTGACTTTTAGAATCAACCTTGGTGACTGGATTTTGGGATTGAGTTGAACAAGTGTTTGATGATGCACTGGATGGTGGTTTCGGTGGGGCAGACAATTGGGCTTTCAGGATAGGTGACGCTGGGGTGGGGAGGAGCTTTTGAGGCCCAGATGCAGGATTGTCTAGGGCCGTGCTATCAGGAGCAGGACTAATACTCTTGATTGTACGCTGTTGTACGGGAAGCACCTTTACTGGAGTTGTGTTGATCGCTGGAATTGGAGCTGTGTTAGTCCCAACTGCGGTTTGGCTCGGATAAGTTACTTGGGGAGGTGTGGCCCGTACTCTGATTCCTTCGTAATACTGAGTACCAGTTGTTTCACCTTTCAACGGATTTGGTCCAACGCTTCCACCAAACACAGATCTGAAACAATACGATAGAACTCAAATCAACTCAGCCAAATAAAGAGTTAAAAGTATATACTTTTGGATACGAATACCCACCTAACACATCTTGGAAAATGAAGCGGAGCGATCACTCCTCTCCTGCCAATCTTTGTGCAGCAACCAAGATACTTCTTGTACAATTCTTCCTGCTCTATACGCACGCCAGGCGCCAATTCGAACGTTGCTCTCAACCACCCAAGGGCAAACTGCTCGTTTTCTTGGATAATTTGCTGGTGAGCGTGTTGCTGTTGCATGGAACTGTTTGTTTCCACCGCTTCTGTACAGACGTTAACAGAGAAACAAATATTAGGAAACAAATTCATTCGACTAGTTCGTTCGATCGTTGCGTGTACAACAACAGTGACTGGATGAAACTTTTAGACGATACTTACTGTGCGTTGTAGATTTCGCCGTGGTTGCAGCGGGGGTAGTAGGTCGCGCAGGAGCCGGGCTGACCGGGGCAGGTGTAGCAGTGATGGTGGCTGGTATGGTTGGCACTGACGGTGACACTGTCGCGGCTGGTGCAGCGGCAGTGACCGGAGTGTTTTGCGTTGTGCTTGGCGGTGCAGCTACGGTGGACACCGTCTCGATCACTCGCATCAGAATGCAAGCCTTTGGCCCGTAGCTCTGTGCTTCCACCGTCACAAGGGCCACCAATGTGTCGATAGCTCCGCGTACCCGCGCGACGCTAGTGCATGGCCTCTCACCCAACGATGTCAACGCGTACAAACATTCCAAGGTGTATACTAAAAGGGCTATGTCGTTCAGAGCCAGAAACCTGCAAAAATACACGCACACTCCATTCATCGTTTGTCTTGAATGCACTCGAATCTATTTCGACTCTAGAATTCGGACGTTTGCGCGTTGCGTCGGCAATGGACAAAAATAAAAAAAATCATGAAAATCCGTGCATCGGTAGGTCCGTTTACCTGCATATAAGTTCATACACATTGTCCTCCAGCCCGAACGTGACGATCTCTTCGTTGCTGTCTTGTTGGCTAATTTTATTAAGCACCTCCAAACAGGAAATCACGATAAACCTGTCCTGGGACTCGATTCCCCTCGCGACGCATGATAACACGACGTCCGTTATCCTCTCGCCAGCCTCTTTCAGGATGATTTCGTTCGCAATGTTCCCTAGTATATCGAAACCGAGCTGATGGAGGTTGCTCCACCTCGCCCTCACGCACAGTAACACGAATCTTAAGAAACACCGATTCCTCCCGAGCACCGCCGCGTTCTCCGGCGTGAAGCTCAGGTTCCGTAGGATCGACGCTATCTGCAAGACACGTTGGCCGTAAGGATCCTGCGTGCCCAGCGTTCTTCCGACGCAGAACAGGTCTCTGTCCTCCTCCTCGAATTTGATGGAGTTTTGGTTCTGGTCTTTCAAGTTCTCGTCCTGTAGGGGGTCCAGCCTCGAGCAGTCCGGAAGCACCTAAAAGTGAAATCGTCGTGTTACAATCTCCCGATCCTGTTCAGGATTTAGGTATTCTCATTTGGAGTAGGTTTCGCCGGGGGTTTCCGTTTTTTTTTTCTCCATTTCACGCGATACCGAGATTACCACAATTTATTGGAAAAGTCGGTACGCGCTCGTATTTTCTGCGGCGAGTGAAATCAAGTTTCCTTCTAAAGGTATATCAGAGGAGCCTGACTAGGCTAGTCTAACCGAATTGATTAGAGTTGGCCTTACCCCGTCGACGTCCATCGACGTTGAGGGCTCATCGTTCTCGATCTGCGCGGCGCTTTTGTTCTGTTTCTCCAAGATTTTCCGCCTGGAGAATGTCTGCGGACTGGTCGCCGGTTTCTTCATGAACGTCCTCTCGTTCGTGAGATCTATCACGTCCTGGGAGTCGAGCACGTCCGACCAGAACGAGTTGATCGAGTAGTTCCTCACCCGGGAGTAAACCTCGATGAAGAGCTGCCTTGTGCCCGGCGAGTCGAAGACGCCAGCGTGAGCCAGCAGGATGTTCACCAGACGTGGATACTTGTCAAGCCGCAATATGTGCTTGCCCTCGTTCGACAGCAACGTGCAAACGTTGATCGCGAAGTCCTGCTCGTTCGGCAACGGCGACAATAGGGAGAGTGCGAGCTTATCGTAATTTGATGGTTTGTACAGGTCCGACGAGAGGCCGTTGTATTCACGAAGAGATTCTGCAAAAGTAACAACATTTATATAAAATCATTTTTTTCATTGGCATATCTGTATTCGCGAACAAGTCTGGCAGTTCAATTCGACGCTACAGCATAAATCACAATCGTACGAACGATATCACATAGATAAATCGATAGAGAATTTTCTGTATTATTCCAGCGATGGTCTATAAAACGTCCAAGGTCACGGAGAGCCAGAACAATCGAATCACCGATAGGCCAGACCACCCGCATACAGAATTATCGAACGATCTTTTACAGAAACGTGCAGTCAGGTCCAACGAAACAAAAATTAGGCGCTTTCCGTTTGAAAATCAATTTTTCCGCAGCTCCAATTGCCCCCGAGGTCGCAGACGATCGTCCCGTGCGTAAGAGGCGAAGGAAAGACGCAAGTCTGGCGACCTACGACCACCCGCGCAACTGGTGTGATCGACAAATCACGAGTCTAAGTAGGTTGCACCCGGTCAGGGTCAGAGATCCCCGCGAACCAGCGAAAATATCCCGATCGAGAGCGGGAGGTTTTCGCTTGACTTTAACCTGCTCGATCTAATCGATAACCATACGCAACGCTGACGAAATTTTCCCCGAAAATACCAGCAATTTAATTAACCTGCCAACTGTATGTCGATCCATATAGACGCGACTAATGAACTATGAGTTTCATACAAACGGAGAATTTAATAGAGTACGCGGAAAATTGTATTTTTGCGTCTGACTACTCTGCGTGCTTATGAAAAAGAGTCGGCAGTTTGATTAATTAGTCGAATAAATACGACGGATGAGAAATCGGTGAACGGACCAAGCGAAGTATAAATATGCTCGGGGCATCGACCCGGTGTAACGAAATTCTGAATTGAACCCGTTCTCAATTATAATGCGGTAAATCCCAGAATTCGCCGCGGACGGATTCATTATGAATAACACGTGATATCGAGTACCAAATAAGCGACACCGGGCAATGATAATGCTAAATAATTACGAACGAGGAGATAATAATTGTAACTGGCATTGTACGGAAACGGAGAGGGGATGATACTTTTAAAGGGCTTCGCGCGACATACGGGTTGCTGAAATGTGCTCGTCCCTCGGTGCCGTGCTTCGGTACACGTAGAGCTCGAAGATGCGCGGAACGTTACCGGGGAAAATGGGTCCGAATTGCCGCGGCCGTAGAGCAATATCATCGCGATTCGCGGTAATCTTTTTAGCCGCAGAACCGCGATCAATATCGCGTCCCGGGAGAAATTTTGCCTTTCGGCGGTATCTACGGGCTCCTCTCTGCCGGTAAAGAAACCGAGTCCGAAAAAACACTCGTTTCTCCTCGACGGTTTTCACTTTTACGTACGCACGGTTCAATACGTACGTACGTTCATGATTAATGCGAGAAGTATTATATATTCTTGCCCGGGATATGGGTGATGCACCTCGGTTTAGCGCGAGTAGAGCAAGGATCGCGGCGAGTTAACGCGAACATTTGCCGCGAGAGGTAAAACGAAAATCGGTATTCGATTCAGTGGATGAAGAAACAGAGGCCACGTTTAATAACCGCAATTGCTTCTCGTGTAACGCCTATCAACCACGATTACTGTTGCTTCCATCCGCTTCGCCATGTCGACCGAGTGGCGCGGCGCGTTGGCGCGCGACGTTCGACTTTAAATGGAATACGAAATAACAACGTCCGATCGAGTTACGATTTACTCGACGCGGCCGCCAAGCTTTCCACGGCACGACTCCGAGGTACATATCTATTAGTGCCCCTCGGAGTTTCGTAATTCTATCATTCTGTCGATAAGTTGCGAACTTGCCGGCGACAATCGTTTATCAACCAGAAAAAAGTTTGCGGAACTTGCGACGCCGCCGTCGTGGGGACGAATGTGTCCACTCGTCAAGCTGCAAAATCGCCTCGCTCGTGGGAATCGATTGAACGTCTCTTAGATTTTTCTAGCGCGATAAGGCATCGATGCGAGGAACAAAGTTTCTTTGGATTCGAGGGATCCGTTGTGCGAAGTCGTATGCGATTAATCAACATACTCCTTTGTTAATCAACGGATGATAAGCGCGTCGAACGTTCCCGCGCGCAGGTGGTATTACTTCTCATTCTTCGTCCGCGATAATGGAATAGCAGAGGGTACAACGCACCGGTACATCGTAGATCGGCGCGTCGATGATCTTGTTCTCCTTCTCGCGCGTCCTGTCAACGCCGCGTCGCTCGCGCGTAAACGAACGGGTCTTACAACGGGGGCCGATAACTGATACGAACGTAATTTAAATGCTGTTGTGCTCGCCGCTTGCGAACACCGGTGGCAAGACGTGCTGTAGTCAAAGTATCGGGTACGCTCTTTTAAAAGTGCGATTCAACAGTTGGACACGTTGACTCGTGGTCGACTACCGTTAAAAAATCTTACGCAACTGAAAATAATTTCATCGACGAGCTTGGGACAGTAGAGTTCAGTTCAAGTTTGTTGTTGCAGCGCGGCAACTGGCTTCTCAGCGATGTCATAATATGCGCCGCGGCAAGACAGGGAGGGGATAAAGGGTGCACCGACGCAGACCGTGACCTAAAGACATATTCCGGGGAAGTCGACAGTCGGCGACTCGCAGGTGCGCTGGAAAGAGGCAACGGTAGTCTGTCGAGGACTGCAAAAGCGCAGTAACCAGCTACCCAGCGATGCCACGCACCGTGGCAAGACGTGGAGGGGATAAAGGGACGGGGGAAAGGGTGCATCGAGGTACACCGCGGTCTAAATACCTAATCTTCCGGGGGAGTTCGCAGTCGGTGGCTCGCAGGTGCGCGAGAATGAGGTAACGCTGGTCTCTCAAGGACTGCGAAAGCGCAGTAACCAAATACCCGGCGATGCCGCGCACCGGGGCAAGCCGGGGAGGGGATAAAGGGTGGGGGAAAGGGTGCACCGAGGTGCACACCGCGATCTAAACACCTAATCTTCCGGGGGAGTCAACAGTCGGTGGCTCGCAGGTGCGCAAGAAAGAGGCAACGATTGGCCGTCGCGTCGAGCGCCACCGTAAGCCGTAACGAGCCGTCGCGTGGGGAGAAGAGAGAGAGAGAGAGAGAGTGGGGGTGGTGGAAGAAGAGGGTGCATCGATGGCACGCGGTCTAAACGTCACCAATCGCCGGTGCGGTCTGGTTTTCTCCCTAGATGACGGCCGGATTCGGTCGACGCAACGACCCGTGGTGGGAAGGGCAGCCCGAACCCGAACTGGAAGCGAAGAGCTGGAAAGGCTCGGGGCCGGAATATCGGGAGTTACGGAGCGCCCGCGTATCGCGCATGCGTCAAGAACCGTCGTATTACGCCGGGAGAGGAGAGAGAGAGGATCGAGGACTACGCGGCGCGGAACACCTATCCCTCGCAAACGCTTATTGATTGTGACTCTCGCATCGTGTCTCTCGCGCGCGCTCTATCCCGACACGAACCTCTTCTCTCTCTCTCTCTCTCTCTCTTCTTCTACAACTCCGGATAGCGTTTGCTCTTTTTCCTGCTACCCCTGGCTTGCTTGCTGGCCACCACCACCACCCTCTCTTTTTTTTCGACACTTCTGCTGGTTCGTTTCTTTCTGTAACCCCTTTGACGCCTTTTTACCCGGTTTCCCCGTTATCACGGACTCGCCCGCGTCCGGTAACGAAGTGGTCTTTCGACGGAGCTTCGTGCTGCGTCGCGCGCAGTTTCAGCGGGTTGTTTTCTGCACCGGGCCACCCCGAAACGCGCTCATTGTTTTGGAAACACCGCGCTCCTCCGATCGTATGTCCCCGACGATACTTAGTTTATATTATATTATAATTGGTTTTATTACACTAATTTTTAACCGAATAGAAATTGTACCGTTTCGTTAATAATTTTAATATTTTTACTGTCTTTGTATTAATGTTTGTTCAACATTGTACACATTGAGAAATGAGTACAAATCAACGAATGATATATAATTTCGATGTAGCACGGTTCTGCGCAAGTTGCATTGATTTTGTACATGTTGTTTGTACTTCTTTTTCCAATGCAATTAAGGTCGCTGTGTTCGTTACGGTTCGTACTAATAAGAATTATTAAAATGTTACAACGAATACGAGTTAAAATATTGAAATATTCCTACCGATAAGGAATATTATAATTATTAAAATATAAAGTTTACACGATCGTAGGCAGGGTATTAAAAAATTTGCAAGCATCACTTATTGCTGATGTGAAAACTCAAAATGGGGGTCTGGAGAGTGTTATGTTTCGAGAGTCACCCACTTTCCGATGACTCGGGACAACTGGAACCGAAATCAGTTTTGCGTGTCACCTACCGGGATGAAGTTCGAGCGAGATGTCACTGGCAGTGATGAAATAATGGGCGTGTGCACAGCAAAATCGATGCCACGTTTAAGGAGCTGGTGTCAGCGCGCAAAATTCTCGCGCGTTCCTGCGTAACTTTAGAATCGAGCTATGGCATTCCAATCAAGAGCGCAACCCATATTTTTGATTTTTCCACATTCGATTCCGAACAGTGTCTATTAAAAATCAAACCTGCATTTTGTGTATGTTTTTTATCCAATTCAGATTTTAATACGATATGTTTATGAAAATATAAACATATATTTTTCTATTCCCTATAGAAAATTCGATTCAGATCAATTTTGCGATGCAATATTAATTAAAACGTTAAAGCGTGGCCGCGAAACTCGCGTGACTCGCGCCCTCGGGCGATTCGCGACGTGCAATCGTTGAGTCTGCAGCTCGCACGAGCCGGTTCTCGGCTTCCGTTCCTTCCGCGCTGGATTAATTCGTCGCGACGGCAATTTATGCTCGCTTCCGATGACCTACAAATTCTCGCGATCGGTTTACCGATTGCTGACAGACTATCGCTAGTTTGAAGAGCTAATATTCAATTAATTTTAATGACAATCTCATAGCTGCGACGGACGAAATACAATTTTAGATCGTAACCGAGAAAACGACTACTACGATTTAGAATTTTCCAGCGATCATTTTCTCAGTAACAATCACCGAGAATGATCGAACAGAAAAAATTGCAATAAAGCATAAAAAAATCCTAATGTTAAAAATGCGATCTATCGTTCCATTTCTTCGAAAACGAAGATCGATGGGAAAACAACGGTTTTCGAATTCGTTTTCGGATCAGTGAGAGGGATGCAAGAATCGCCTGTTGGCCATTGGAACGCGGAATAAGTGTGGGACATAGTTGAAGACCAACCGTTACTCGCTTGTTTGTCGAAGAATCGATAAATTTAATTAAACCGGTCGACGTCGGAGAAAAAACCCGGAGAACTTTTGGAGCGATGTTACCGAGCTCGTCCGTCGCCAGAGGGCGTAGAGTCGATGATTGACAATGTACTCTGGAAGGCGACTGATATACATTATGCAGTACTTGTTTTTTTTCCACGGGATTCCCGATTCTCAGTGGTACAAGGAAAAATGCAAAATGTTCCTCGTTAATGCGCCTAATGCACACCTCGGCGCAGGAAATATTACGGCAATGCCGTCCAGACATGCAATACTAATGCGAACAATTTAATTCATTTAAAACCATTCTCAGCTTTTCAACATTTCAGTAAATGTCAACTTAAAGATTTTCTGTCATTTCAATCGGACAATGTAGGAATTAAATCTACAGTTCTTTATAAACTTGCTTATTAGTAAGCAGACGTTTCTACACGTTTGAAGGTATCAAACGACATAATTTTCCTTTCCACGTTTTTCCTGAAAGATGAAAAGATGATTGCAGCTCGCAACGCGACGGTTCGTTATCGCAGGATCGTTTCCCGTCGGTTCGAGGTGCAGAAGAGACGTATGCGCGTAAGAACTCGAGCAGGAAAGGTGGGGGTGTCGGAGGGTGGTGTGCAGAAAGAAAGTAGCGGGGGTGTAGAGGTAGAGAGAGAGAGAGAAAGAGGGGGAGAAGAGAGAGTTGGTGCTCGGCGTCGACGAAGCTGCGATAAGCTACGGTACGCGTGCGCGCGAAATATAGACCCGCGTTCCAACAGTCGGACCGCGGACACGGAGGTGTATGCGCGGTTCTATGTGTGTCATGATTATTGCCCATTAAATTATCTCGCGCACGTTGCGCGCGTCCTAGTACGATCGCCGCGACTGACGCACGCCGCACACCGTACGCGCTAGTATCTGCACGCGTCGCACAGTAGAGATGCATCGCCACACGCGACGCCTCTCTTGCGCGTCGTGTTATGCATTATTGTGTATTATGTACTTTACGTATCGTGCAGGATGTACATCGTGCACTGTACGTTGTACATTGTACACATCGCGTAGATTAAAAATTATATAAAATAGATGGTATATATTGTACATTGCAGCATACATTGTAAATACTATTCATTACATACTAATTCTCGGTAATAAATTAATTCTTCTAACATATCAATGAAACTCTGGCTTCAATTTTTTTTAAATTATTATTTCTCGAAGAGCGTCATTTTCCCTGACTGTAAATAAACAATGCATCGACAAAACAGTCTTGCTGACAACTATTTTCTTTTCCTGTTGTCGATCGTATAAATGTTAAATGTATAAAGTGATAATGATCGAACCATTGCGCCGAAAACGTTGCTGGCAACGTATAAAATTGTATAAAATTTTGAATGTCGATGTAAGTATTGAATACCAACAATCCTTCGCGAGAAGCTTTCCCGCGATCCTTCAATTTGGCTCGTCGGTGTACTTTTCGAACCACCCAGTACCCGTATGAGCGACGCATCTAGGTATCGCGCGCGCACGTATGCGCGTTTATTCACAGCCAGACCGGCTCTCTATCTGTATATCCCTCTTTCGGCCGACAACAGCTCCACAGAAGCACGTCAATAACCCGTTGCCGCCTCGACGTGCTGCATATAGCGCGTTTATAGCGCTCCGAGACCCGCACATGTGCCCCTCTGCGGTGCGCGAGCGCGAACCTCCACGCATACGCACACACGCTTTTACCCCCCTGATGCTTTTTTTTATGGAACGAGTTTCGGAAGCTTTCACCTGTTTCCACAGAGCTTCGCGATCCTCCAACGAGGGAGGCCCGGTGATGACCGGGCGCTTAGATTTTTCCGTTCATGACATGTATGTTCTGTCCCACCCGTCCAATCCCCACCGCCACCCTCGACTAAAATACTTGTCCACTTATTTTGCCTTTGCTTCTCGTTCGCTTTTTGAACATTATTTAATACATAATATTAAGGATTTTATCGATCGACATTTTTTTTATATTATACTATATGTGAAGAATTATCGGCGCAAGGTTCGATCAGTTAAAATAATTAGCTATGTTATGTTCTTTAAAACGTTACGATTCGGATGTGAATCTGTACAACGTTTATTTGGCCACGTTTGCTAAAAATTGTGAAGGAACTGGAGGTGGTGTTTCGTCCCAGACCCGCTGGAGGACTCATCAGTAAGGCTATCCAGCGGGCCCTGCCTTAGACACAACCGTGTCGAAAGACTTTTTGAAGAAAGTTATTAATATACTGATTGATGACACTGATATACTGATTATAGATAGACTATATACTGATTATTTAATACAATTGTGAATCGGGTACTGGTCGATAGTGATGTCAGTAAATGGGAGTTGAATGGGCGACAATTAAATTACTTGTCGAGGGCTTTACGTGATCTTTGGGATATTTGATGTATTTCAGAATGAAACAGCAGGCAGGAAGCAACTGGTCGTTTGCAACATCGTACTCGATCGATCCAGGGACCACTTAATTCGAAAGTTAGCATAGTAGATCGTTACCACACACACGCTCGCGAAAACGGGAACAAAAGTCGTCGTCAACGGGTACGGGCGAACGCCATACGAGGAAAAAAAGAAAAAAGAATGGTCTCCGGGCAAACGGAAATCGCTAACACGGCGAATTATTGAACCGTGGCGTGCAGGACACACATTCTCCGCATAGTGCACGCAAGTGTCCATGTGTCTGTGTGTCCGCGTGTGTATCTATCTACAGTGATTCGCGAAAGTATCGCGAACGCTCTTTAAATCAGAATAACTTTTTTTTTTTTAATTGGATCAAACGATTCGATTTTTTCGGGCAAGTAGAAAGAATATTTTTCAAAAAATACTGTACGTATCTGTCCATCGGTGCGTTTGTGCTCGTATGTCCGTGTGTTCTCCCGTGACCACTCGCGAGAGGACCGTATCGGCTGGCAAGAGCGAGAAAAACAGTGGAACAATGCCTGGGCGGAAAACGCATTTGAAAGTCGTTCGAGCGTGTGCGGACGTGCATGCGAAATGCCGCCGAGCGCGCGCGAGCAACGAGAAGAGAGAGAAAAGTTGGTAAAAACGGTTGTGATCGAGAACGATCGTAAATTCAACGTTGCCCGAGACCCGGCGAACGCGAAACCCGGCCGTTGCGTGACAAAAATCTAATTGGATAGCGCGACGGTAACCGTTCCGTTGTGACCGGTACTTCGACAGCGAGACCACCCCGCACTCCACGCACTCCACACTCCGTCGGGGCTCTCACCGGTACGCTGGGCGGGCAACGAGCGATAAACGATGGTCCCTGGGGCCGCGCGGGGCCAGTGACGTCATGGTGGCGAGATAAAAATTCTGTTTTTTTTTTTTGACGTTCTCATTGCTTTTGCATTAAAGTTGCATCGAGTCCAAAGATAAAATTTAGTATAATTACCTGCGACATTGTGTTGATGATGATTATATGTAAGAGGAACGGAGTGTAATGCCCTGGCGGACCATTTTCTATGTCTGGAGTCTTCGTCGTCGTCGTCAGCTTGCTGTCCATCCTCGCCTAGGAAGTGCACCTTCTCGTACCTGTCCAGATACCTGTAAAAATCCAATACATTAGTCGCTATATGATCGTAATATCCTGTTGAAGTTTTCGTAAAATATTTTACGCGAATGAGAATTTCGGGAATTCAATACAAGAATAAAAGTTGGTTGCGAAATGGCCATTTTACCATCGCGCGCGGCACAACAGTGAGAGCGCCCCTGTGCCCGGGTTTCAGGACGCGGTAGAGAACGACCGCCGGAATACGAATGCACGCGCGATCCTCTGTTTCTCGGAAGAAATGGTAATCTCAACCATGAAAATGCCACCGCAACGATGCCTTTGATGACGTCAGGACAAAGTACACGTAGCGCGACGAAAGCGATACAAGCAGGAAGGCTCGTGTTCGAGTGTACGAAACCTGACACCCTTGTTTCGGCTACCGAACTGGCTGATCGATTACCGGTCGAACACCTTCATCGTGCGGATCTTGAAGAAAATTGACAAATTTCTTCAACTTCTCAGATTTAACAATTATCAATTCTTAAACGGCGAAGTGTCTGTGGCAAACGATACCTCGGAAATAAAAAGAAAATATAGAATCTAACTCCTACGGCAACCAATCTCAAACTTTTAACAGGGCCACAAAGTCAAAGTCAAACTTTCTCCAACAGGGACAAACCTAACCGCAACCTCCTAGAGCTGTAGGGAACCTAACCAAATCTTTAGCTATAGCAATGAAACATGAAAAACTGCTTCTCTACACGAACCCCCCTAGATCACGAGGTCCAACCACCGCGCACCGTTACAGCAACCCGCAAACTGGTAGCACAAGTGCTGTCGCAAGCATAATCGCCGGGGCAACCGCGGCGTCACCTAAACTCTACAACGGCCGACGACCGCAAGGGCGACCGCCGCGCCGGATCGACCGACCGACCGACTGAAGAGAGACAATAATAATAATACGAACAGGAAGGAAAGAGAGGGGTGTGCAGGAAGGGAGGAGGAGGAGGAGAGGAGGGAGAGCGAGAGAGGGAGGAGAGAGAGAGAGAGGATAGGGAGAGTCGTGGGTGGGCGAAAGAAAGTGTGGTGGGGGTAGGTGTAGTGGATCCATTCATGCACCAACGTAGAGTACGGAAGGTGCAGGCGTTGGAGCACCCAGCCAGAGCCTGATTGGCCGTTGCTGGCTGCAGACTGAGCACAGACGCTTCGGCTCGGCTCTGCTACTGTGCCCACGACTCTGCCGGTCCTCCGATGCTCGTGTACACATACAGCCAGACACCTATACACACGGTGTATAGATCGCGAGTAGGAAGCTGCTGCTCTTCTACTAGTGGTGCCATGCCGTGAACGCGGACTCTGTGACTGTAGGGTCCGGCAGAGTCACGTGTACCGGCCGACGCGACGCGACGCGCCGCGCCGCGCGCGTACATGAATGAACCTGCTTTTGGATACACCAGACGAATGCGACGCCTGCCGGGAAACAAAACGCAGATTCGCAGGCGTCGAGAGCCGACCTTCGGTCGTAGGTCGTACGCGTCTTTACAGTCTTGGAGGGTTGTGCTCGCTATGAAACGCGCTGTACCAGATACGCTACTGTGTTTACAAAAGGTGCTGCGTTAGAGCGCACCGTGTCTATCGGGGCGCTATGCTGTATTTGTGAAGTGCTATAAATACGAGTAACAGCAATAAATTTTATATGCATAAAACCATGACGTATGAACATTGGTCATAGATGTCAGCACTTTTGGTTATTCTAGCAGAACTGCATTCCGACCATAACTGCGTCCCTCCGGTTAGAAAATATATAGCTTCCTCCGTGCTAAATACTTGGGCAAATAGATCTAAGGAAACCGCGACGACGCTGATTGATCGAAGACGCGACATAGAAATCCGTCTTGGAAACTCCAATGCCGACCGGCAGCAGCAGCCGGTTGGATCGTTATCGTTGTGTGCTTATGTAACGAGCCGTCTTAGGAGATACCATCTGTTTTTCTTTTTCTGCAGTCGACTCTCTGCAAAACCAGCCGTTTGTCGGCTGATCGTAGGAAGATTCTAGGAAGGCGGCTATCGAATCGTGACTCGAGGACAATTTGCGGATCGTAAATAACAATGGCGAACGAAAGATCGAAGGGTCAAACATAATCTATTTGATTGGCGGTTATAAAAAAATTTTTCTTTTGTATAATTTAATTAATTCTTGCCGGATTTATTGTCGCGCTGAGGTATTGGAATCTAACCTTGACCGGATCTTGAGCATCCTACGGATATATCTAATTATTTCGATCTAACCTTGAAATCAAATATGCGAATCGTATCGTTGAAATCAAATATGCGTCGAATTATAATTATAACATTAAAGTTAGCAACTAGGCTTGCAGCATCAATTGGACAATGAATACTCGCTGGAAGCATCTACGATTATTCGAGATATTGTCTGATAACACTGTACCCACGTGTAACAATTACTGAACAAGTTTAATCGCTAGCTTAACCTTCGACTAATATCGGATGGGTCCGTTTTGACCGGACTTTTCAAAATGATGACGAAATTTAATATTACACCAACAATTTTTACCATTTTGATCTAGCTTTTCCAGAGATTCCATTTATCTTCTCATTTCCCGATTGGATAACTTGTTCTCCATAGTAATGCAATTTCTATTATTAAAAACAGATTATGGTACCCAGCTCCTCATCCCTTCTATTCAATTTTCCATTTTCCGATTTAGCCGCAGACACTTCGCATTAATGCAATTATCATTACAAATAGAATAATTGTTCCAGTAGTCAGCCGTCGTAATAGATTATCCGATAATTTTTATCTAACGATTAAGAATAAATTAAAGCACATATAGGGTATAAAAAATTGTTTATTCATTCTAATTACAATGTACGCTGTATAGTACGCTTGATTATTTTGTGGGTACAGTTTTCTTGTACACGTCACTCATTCTTTTTATTGCACGAATAATTGCCGTACCTAAGCGCGTGCTGCTTGGTCGCATACGTACCAAAGTAAATAGCGAGCGTACACCTAACTCGACGATTGGAAAGAGTTGATACCCATCGGCAGGTAGACGAGAACGATCGGTGAAAGACGTTCGCGAAGGACAGCGCGTCGCGTGCATCGGCGTCGGGGGCGAAGAATTGACCGCGTCCTTGTTTTGCAAACGGCGCACGGTAACAAGGTTGCACAGAGAGCTTAACCGGCGGGAGAGAGAGAGGGAGAGAGGACAGCGACTCAGGAACCACGTGGCTCGTCAGCGAGGCCAGAGTATGAATGAACGCGACCGAACGAACGAACCAACGAACGAACGAACGAACGCGGGGAACCGACGAACGTAACGTACTATACGATACGGAAAATGGTGTGCCGGTGGTGGGGAGGGCCGAACGAACACGTAGGTACATCGGTGCCGATACGCGGTGCCGGTGGTGCCGGCAACGTGCGGCAAAACGTCGCCGTTCTACTCTTGCAGACGCTCGCGGACTGCCAGACGACACAATGGAACGTCGCGTCGCGATCACAATGAACAGGGGTGGGGATGGGGAGAGGGCGGGTGGCGCCACTCGAACCAGGGAACCTGCCACGAACCATTTGCATTTCGACCGGTCGCGCTCGGTCGACTATCGACTCTGCTTCTTTTCGACCGGGGAGGGTGGTTCCTGATGGTTTTCCTGCCGTCGGAAACTAGGGGATCGTGTTTCCTGCGACAACGACGACGACGACGACGACGACGACGTAACCACGCGATTTATCGATTTTCATTTGCGGTCTTCTTGATCATGCACCGATTGGGTCAGCAGTTTTTCTACGGGCACTCGTCCGGCCGGTTCTTCAAGCCCAGTGACTTCTTTCCATAACGGTAAGTTTCCAGATCGTTAAACTCCTATTTTAATCTTTTAGAGCTTCGTAGCTGTGTTATTTGTATTCATACCGTCTAGGGTAAATGTACCTATTACCGCGGTATTTTCTAATCCTAGTCCTGTTCTTGACCGAGAGACTCTTGAGCTAGTAACTATTTCCAATGCACACGGACTTTCTATATTTTCAAACTGCAATTTCAATCTCCTCGAGCTACGTGATAAGTGATAAGCGACGCAGGTCGCACGACAACTGACCTACCTCGCAATCCGTCTCTTTGACTCAGTCTATTTTCTAACTAACTCTCGCTGTATTAGTCATTCGGCGAAACGATTAAACTTCTACCGATGCACTGTTATTAGTCATCCACCCCCCCTCTCTCTCTTTAACTATGTTATGATATCTATAATCGTATATTACTGTTTCTCCAGCTGACTCCACAAGCACCTAATTTTCCCCAGATCTTTTTAGGCGTATTCTTGTTATTTTTATAAACTAATGTAAAACGACTGTCAGTGCTTCGTTAACGGCAAGAGGCGTTTCGAGTATGAGCATCCGGGATCTGAAAAAACGCGAGAATAACCGATCCCGAACGGTTCACCTGGTTCTCGAATGATGTACGACGCAACGTGTTTAAAACGACGGTGTCTGAAGCATGGTGATCGATGGTCGACAATACTCCATGTCGCGGGTACTTACCTAAGATAAATTTGTTTAAGGCCGACCCCGCTGTTCACGCAGCCGCCAGGTAGATGGAATTGTTCGCACAGCGAGGCCCACTCGTTCCTTGTGTTCACCTGAAAACAAAAAGAACATTCGTCATTGGTAACGATCACTTTTCTATTTGTCACTGTCTTTCACACGAGCCGTTTAGAGGTCTAAACAAAAGGAGCTACGGCGGCGCAGCGAAAGGGCTAAAGAACAGCTCGAAATTGTTGGGTCAGTTTGTCGAGCTTCTACTTTCCTCGAGTATTGCCTAAGGTCAGTCATGTTCGGAGATAGGGGCCCTCGAGTAAGACATCGTCCACTAGAATCTGAAGGAGCCGAAGTGGTGGGGGATTTAACGGAGATAGAGGGGGCAGGGAGCAGAGAGAGAGAGGGGAACTAATGAAAATCGAGTAGGGGACAGCTGGAGATATAACAGCGGGGGCCTTTACAGAAACAGAGTGGAGCGCTAATAGCAGTGGAATGAGGAATTCGAAGCCAGACAAGGTGGAGAAGAATTAACGGAGAGATAGCATATAGAGGGACTAATTAGTGCTGGATCGGGGCTGTCGGTGCTAAACGGTCGCGTTGGCATTTCTGCACAACTGTGTACGATACGATCAAGGAGAAACTGAATATTTTCCACGATCATTTGATCATCCTTTAAAATCACGAAAGAAAAATTGTTTTAGTAATATCGTAAATATAAATCTGTAGATGGAAAGAGCTAATAATAAAAGTATCAACGCTTTTCGAAATTTATGATCTGCCTAATTACTCTCGATGTTCGTTAACGGGGCTCGTTTTGCAACCACGGAAGGACTTACGCGGCTATTTGTAGCAGATATTATTTATAGCCGTCTGCCTGTTTGAACAGCGGCGTGAAATGAAGAGAGAGGGGGGTTGACATTTCATAGGAACTCTTCCAGGAAATTTGATTTTTCTTCGAAAACTTCGTGGAAAGAAACCAGGATATTTTCGGTGGCGACAGCTATTGTTTACTTTTCATTAAAACGTAACAACGATGAACAATGTGCTAACACTCTGATAAATACCTGGGCGTCTGTTACGACACTCAGGCTCGATAACGAGTCCCGATATCTACGATCGATAGCGTCCCTTATCAGAAACGTGAATGAACCGCGGTTGCCTCGTTACGCGAAACTTTTCTTTCTCCTTTTTGTCTCGAGTCCTCCCACGCGCCGAAGGGACTACTCTCGTGGCTAGAATGTTCAGAGGCTCCTGAATGTATTTCAGGTGACCTATTTATACCTTTCGAACGCGGGCCTATAGCGCACTATTTATAATTGGAGCATGCTCGTGAATCGCGCGACGCCAGACTTCTTCGAACCAAACGATGAACCTAAAAGCGTTCCTTCGGACAGCCTCTCAAACCGCAAACGGCGAACGCTTTTACCGATTTTATGGCAATATTTTAACGAGTCAAGAATCCAAAATAAATATAACAAACATTTCCTCAAGAAAGTCAATTTTCTTCCTTACCGAAAATGTAATGTTCATGTGTCGAGTTGCAAATTTTCTTACGTTCGATTAACTCGTGCATCTTAGAAGGTGATCGACGCGTACACAGGAAGGAATATTGGCGGAAAAATTTGTTTTCCGTGCAGTAACACAGTGGCTAAATTCTTGCATCGAGGCCACCGCGGGCCAATGGCTCCAGTTGTACCGAATATACCGCGCGAGAGCGAAGATGAATACATACCGACTCTACCGAGAGCAGCAACACGATTCCTCGGGAATTCCTGGTAGCGAGAGACGCGAGATAAAATGTGAGCAGCGCCAACGGGCCGGGGATATAAATTTGTTCTGTGGGGCGCGTTGGAAAAATAACCGCAGAAACAGTACGGTTACGCTTGCACATGTGTCGCGTGTTTATAGGCGCGGATCGAGAGGGTGAGTGCGCCGTTTTCGTTCGCTTACGCACAGGTCCTAGAAAAGGAATCGGCACTCGGATTTCTTACGAAATTTTATATTCTGGTTCCTCGTAACCAGCCTGCGGATCTTCATCCACGAATCATATTTTTATACGCCAGTTACACGATACAGGAGCCGAGTAAACATTCGTTTACCTTATTAATAATTTCATTATATCGACATAATATTTTATCATAATTCATAACGATTTTATACCGTTTTAACAATTCGTCTGTCGGTAATTCAATAATTTTCCAAGATTAATCTTCAAAATCAGGTATTGAGGATTTCTTAAAGTATTCGTGATTGTGAAATGGTGCACAAAACATTTGAAACGCCGGGTCTATCCGGACCCGAGCCCTCCCATTCCAAGCTTAATCGCGTCCCGAGGGTGCAATCCAAGGGAAAGGGACTGCACGGAACGTGGCGCCGCTAGCGCATCTCGTGCCGTCGCGCCGTATTAATTATTCGAGGAAAATAAAATTCAATGAACCGTCGGCCGAGCGGGCAGATGCTACGTGCCGAGCGATAACCGTAGACGTAATGAAATATTGCACGGCGCACTTGTCGCCAAGAGAGTGAAAACTGTTCGATGTGGTGGGGGGCAACGGGGCACCGATGGGGGCGGGGCGAGGGGTATGGAGGGGAGAAACGATACAAAGGGAGAGGGAGAGACCGAAGAAGAGTCGTGAAATCGACGACGGACGGACATACTGGGTCAGTGCTCTCTGGATCCGCGCCCGTTTCTTTGCTATTCTCGTCGCCGCGACGTTCAACCTTATGAATCGAGAATGTGGCGCCCCACTGTGGACGACCTCGCGACACCGTCGCCGTTGTCTCGACGAAAACCGACCCCCCTCTCCCCTCTCTCTTCGCTCCAGAAAAACAGATACGTACACCCCTGCCCTGCCGTGCAATCTATAAAGACAGTCAATGAACGTGGGCCGCGCGATCCGGCGCTCTGCGGTCGGGATTTTCAAATTTCCCGCCAGAGCTCTTTTAAATTTTTATTTTGCTTGAAACGCTTGCGGTCCGAACCTAAGGCTTAGCAGTTCGAGTTGCCCCATAAGCGGATCCTGTTTCTGTAAAAAGATTCTCTCGACGGGTGTCGATTGCCGGTAATCTCGTCGCTATTTACCGGGGAGGGTGTCCATCAGGCTCAGATAAAAGATTAACCACCATCTGTTCCCAGAATTCGAAATAATGGTAACAAGAGCTGTATCGTATCAAACGATAAGCCGCCGGGCGTATCGTCTTTGTTGAAACAGCGAAAAGCTTTCGACACAAAAGAACTCCGGTCACGATTCGTGAACCGTTTATCGATAGTGTTAGACTACCGACCGACGTTACCCGTTAACACTTACACGTTCCTCGGAAATAGTTACATAGAAAGTTCTAGAACAACGATCTAGAATCTAGAGCATTGTCCTAGGATATAGTAACAAAGTCTTGAATGTCGATTATGGCTCAAATTAATTTTCAAAATATACATATATGTTTCTATTTCTTAAATAGCGCATAAAGTCTAAAACGACAAATTCTGAATCATTTATAATTTAAAAATATAAGAAAGACGTTGAATTCATCTTTATTCGCATAAAAGTTCGAAGATGCCGGGTCGTAGCGAACCCAGGCACCGCCAGCAAGGTCCCAGCACTTAGCGATCGAAGTAAACGTAAGACTGAAGCGAAGGCGTACAGAATACCAAAAATCCAGTCACGGAACCGTCATCGAACAAGTATCCAGACCTAGCCTAGGCGTCGAAGCACCTGTCCAACCGAACCGGAAGTCCTCTAGCCGGGTCCGGACCGGAAGAGGATGCCTGGGACCGGTCGGTATCGTTGTTAGAACGGCGGGAAGGTGTAGATACGCGGCGCGGACGGCTGTCAGCGCGATTAGGTAGCGGCGGGGCAACACGCGGCGGATCCCCGGTGTCTCGGCCGTAATCGCGCGACTTTGCTTGACCTTGACAGTATGAATTACACCGCGCACGCGCGCAGGGAGGACGTTCTTCGGGAGCGTCGAACGTATCCACGTGTTCGGGCTCTCCGGCGAGGGACTACATGATGAAAGTGTCTTTGCCGCCACGTGGTCTCGTTGGGGTAGGACATGGTCTCTCTTACTCTCTCCCACCCCTCTCGCACACGCTCCTCTCTCCCCCCACTCCCGCCCTTCCAACGAGACCGACCGACCGACCGCCTGGCGAGCTGCAACCAGCGTCCGCTTCTCCCTCCCCCTCCCCGCCCCTCGAAACGCGCGCGCGAGATCCAACTATGCGAGACTCTCCTCCGCGCGCGTGTTCCGTATCCTCCGGTGGCGCTTCTTCTCTATCGGCCGGTTTTTCGTATTTCAAGCAATCACGCGCGCGCGCCTCGCATCCTCGCGACGCACTCGTCTTTCGACCGATCGATCTCTCGCACTCGCTCCGCCGAACTCGCTCGAGCCAGTCGTGTTCGCTCGTCCCGCGACGGAACGACCGGAACGAGATCGTGGTAGCACGTGGCGAGTGTTAGGTGCCGTGGGGGTCACCGGTGACCGACGATCCGCCGCGCTGCGCCGGAGCGGTTAACCCCAGAGCGTGCACGCCGCTGACAACTGAACCGTTGGCAACGCCAGGATCGCGTTTAAACAGCACCGGTGCACCTGCTTTCGTCTGCCACCGATGTTCCTTGGACACGTCGTTAAGCAAACCTTCTTGTTGTACCGGTAATTTAAAGCGTTCCCCAAGAGCTGAGCAGTCGGATCATGATCTTAGAGCACAGGGTCGGGAGAGACACGAGCATTACCGAGGAAGGGTTAGCTCCGATTGGTGTAGGATTAATTCGAGTATGGTAATTAACTACGTGCTGGTGACAATTTCATCCAGTATTTCCAGCATTATAAATCTTTTTTCCCCCGAATACATCTGGGGGTTGGGAGTCGCTGAACCAGTTCGTGGACTCGCGAGAAGTGGATTCGCGATGCGAACTCGTAATTCGATTGGCCAATTTCTCGGTACGGTTTTAAGCCTGTTATATGTGACGCCCGATTGATTCGTGCCGCTCGGTATATTCGGTTCCGGCGGATGATCGGCAAGAGTTATTTGTGCTGCTATCTTGGACGCTTGACGGTTAGAATTCTGTTTTAATGAAGTTTTCTTGGAGCGGAGTTGAGGATTTAAATTTGAACGAACGAATTATGTTCGCAGTTGAAAGTGACAGGATAATTGCTCCAGCTTTGTAGAAAATAAAAATTGTTAGCATTAATTGCCATATGTAAAAAACCAAGTAGGAATATATTTACATCTTGATTGAATCTTGTATGAATTTTACACTCACCTATTTCTGTTATAAACGTATAAAATCCGCAGTCTAGTTATTAGTATGATATTCTGTCCGTGTACCGAACGAACGTCTGGAATTTAATGCATTCACGATAGCTCGGTTAGTGTTACGGCTGGAAGTCAGGTTCGACAAAAGTTCCGAGGGCGCTCCTGGCAACTTCTTCAGGGGTGAAGCCGCGACTCGTTCGATCGCGAAGTTGGTCGTCGGGGGGTTGTTCAACCAGAACGGGACAATCGTCGCGTTCGCATCTCCCACTCCCGCGTGTCGCGGGCCACGTGAGAGAGACAACCGATGATGTAACACACAACAGCGGCGCAGGAAAACTTCGCCCGTAGTTCCGACGTACAAATTGCCCGCTCGCGCGCCGCCTTTATGAATCGGCGCGGCGGTTGCGTCGCAACATGTAAATTCCACTGACATCATCGACGGCCGGACGGTGTTGCGCGCCTGGGTTCCCGGAACCGGGTTTTATGAAGCCATTGTCGGATACATGCTGTGCTTAAACGAGAGACGTTACCGTTGCACAAACATTCTCAAACAATGTTATTTATCGTGCCTCTGTGGGAGATTTTTTTTTCTTGGAAAATTAAATCGTACATCAAGATCTTAAATACTGGACAAAAAGGTAAATATGTAAAAATCTTTGTTTATTTGATAACCGATTGGTTCTAAATTATGTAATTTAGATATTTATGCAAATTCGAACCGAGGTCAATTATGAGGAACAGGGATTAAATAAAAATGCCTGTCTCTCCTCAATAACTTTAGTAAATAGAAAATGGTGCATTGGTATTCTTAATTCATTTTTATCAGTTCTGAGCGACGTTTCAGGCGATTCGGAACGATCGATTACGAAAACTTGCCAGAGAACGGATCGAACCGAGGCATCGCTACTTGGCGGTATTCTTGGAACAGGGTTCTTGGCTCCCTCCTAGCTGTTTATTTTGGATCGTCGCCTTTGGAATTCGTAATAACCGGCCGAACCGTGTGTATCGTCTCGATCCGTGGATCGCATAGTTCAGCGAAACTGGCAAATCTATTATCGACGGTCCACTTCTCGTAAAATTTGGGGCGTATTTTAGAATTTTTATGAGACGAAGTAGCCGGTGGAAAAATTCCATACGTCTGGAGGATATAGAGGCAAGCTTTAGCTTTATTATCCAATTTTTGAAAAGTAAATCGGTCACAAAATGACAGACTTATTTAATGTCTGCGAGTACTTCGCTACGAGGCTTCCAGGGGACTGTAACGTTGCGAGTTCTAATCGTTGGATCGATTTGCAGACTGACGACCACTTTTTCAGGCATTACCCCCACCATGTTAATATCGTTGATGCACTCAGTCTGCAACGTCATCAATATCGTTCGACGCCCGCGACGATTTATCTTCTTTTCCACAGTATGCACCTTCCGCGCCGCTACTTTCGAACATGTTACGAGCAGCACGCCGGCACTCATGCTAGATACTGGTTTTACTTAATCGTCGATCAGAGGATAAATGCGTTCCCTTGCTCGTAATTCCAACTGCGGCTTGAGAGAGAGAGAGAGAGAAACGTTGAGAAATAACGTTCAGCGATTTCGATGGAGGAATACTAATTTCTTGTACAGGTCGCGACAAAATTTATGGTTCGACTTCTGGTTATTAAATTATTGAAATATAAATCATATTTTACAGGTTTGCAAATACATTCTCTTAATGATTGATGAAAAAGTGATTTATTGAGATACTTTATTCTACATCTTATTAAAATCGTCTCGATCTTTTCAAATTTGGTTTTACGGAATTTTTTAGTCGCTTGATAATCGAACTGTATATTCTTACAATTAAGGTTACAGGAACTTTTGATGGGGTTATTCTAAGCAAAAAGAAATTGAAAATCAACCCAATGCCTATCCCTGCACCAACCCATCCAAAAGACAACACCACAAAAGAGACCAACTGATAGCGTCCCGACCAGCCTGATCGCTGCAGAAGTCAAAGAACCCCTGATAGCATCGAAAGTCCCGATATCACCGGGGCCAAGTTAATCACCGCCGGTCGGCGCCGTTCGAATCCCTGGCGCTGTCCGGTGCTACCTTGTGTCGCGTGGCGGTTGGCCGACGTCCCTGAGGATCAGAAAGCAGCTCGGATTGCGGAGAGTGCCCCGCGACGACGGCGTGTGTGTCACGTGGGCACTCGAAGGCCCACGGCAGCGCACCGGCACACGACTGTCAGTTCCCAGTCAGCTGATCGTCCAACCGGGAAGGGCGAGGGGGCAACAGACCAGCACCAGCAGCACACACCAGCAGTAGCAGTAGCAGTAGCAGCGGTAGCAGCACGAGGAGGTGGTGGAGGTGGACGACGGGGTGTAGGAAGAGGGGGAGGGGGTGGCGGTTGTAGACGATGGGAAGGAGGGAGGGAGAGGGAGGAGGAGGGGTTGGCGACGCGCAGTCTGCCGTCGTCGTCCCGGATCAGCTGATCGGTGGAGGTGTGCTGGTGACTGACTGACTGTGAACTCTCTGAATGAACTGAACGCGCGCGGATGAAGAAGTCTTCGCGTGCGTACACGTATAGGGAGCCCCGGTCGACGCGCTCCGAGCTCGCTAGCTCTCGCGGGGGAGGGGGAGAGAAAGAGAGACTGGGAGAGAGTGTGCGCGCGTGCCTGCCTAACTATGCGCCAGAGCACTCTCGCGAGGGAGCGAACGAGCGTTTAGTATCAGCGGAAGTGGCCCAGGATCGAGACCAGGATGACCACGTGGTTCCTCGGTTCTGGCTCCCACGAAGATTCTTCGTAGGTATCCTGCTTCCGGAGGTAGGATGGAAGACGAATGCTCCGTTGGGTCTGGGTTCTGTGGGTGGCTTTACGCTTACGCTATCGTGTCCATCGTATTGCTCTCTTGCGAGACTACACCTCTTGGTACGTAGACTCTCTGCAGCGACTTTAGCTGCCCTTAGAAGTAGAGGAACAGCAACAATTTAAATTGCGAACCGACAAGTCGCTCCAATAACATCGTCCGATACATTCGTATATTGAATAATATGCAAATTATATCGACCACCAGGATCCCGCCAAACTTCTTCGCAATGCGGCGGCCACAATTACCGTGTTGCTACGTCTCCGGTGGAACGAGAAGCGTGTGCGTTCCTCGGCGGCGCGTTACACGCTCCCTCGGCCGTATATCACGTGTTCAATTGTCGATGATTACATGCACGCTTATTACATGCGAGCGCCGTGCATACGAGCCCAAACGACACGCGCGAGTCGCGTCCGTTAATCGACCATTTTGCACGCCCCGAGAGAGGAACACCTAATTAGCCGCGCAAAGAAATAATACGCAACTGAGAAAATGTATACAGGCGCAAAGTTTAATGTATCTGCGGAGTAATTTTTCAAAGCATTTTTGCACGCTATTATCCGACGCCGTACGGTTCAGTGTCAAATGTGACTGTATTTATAGAAGCTTCGGTTTGATGTTCTAACGCGCGAAGTCTCGGGGAAGCAAACATTTCTTGGCAAGATCCCTTCGTCCCTCCGGTTTACGGATAACTTGCGGCGACGAGTGCAATTTCGAATGAAATATACCAGACGCAAACATTTGTTGTAACGATCCGTCGCGCGTCGCCGTGCCACGCTCCGCGGCGCCGCGGGGACGATTAGGCTCTCGAAAATAATCCTCCGCGTATCAGTGTCGGAAGTTGAAGCCGCGCTTGCTCTCTGCGTATATGGCAACGTTCTAAAATCCTGTACCGAGAGCGACCATGCACCACACGCTTTTTGCGACTCGATATACGAGAATGATGAGTGTAGATACGCGTACTGTGTAAATACAAGTGGAAGCCTCGGATTAACGCGGAATGCGGTGCACCAGGTGCAACATTTGGGTCAATAATGTGATCCAAACCGAAGATAGAAAGCAAGATTGTAACAATGTGATGCGTCGCTAGTAGAAATAAATTAAGTACTGTCTGTGCCAAAAGTCGACTTCCTCAGGTGAGAGAAGATTTCCTATGTATAAATTGTTTTTGAAATTTGATTCGGAACGATTTCTCGACAAAATATTCTGGCATTTACAACAAAAATCAGTAGGCGCGATTTAAAACAGTAGAAACATTAGAGGAGGCTATTAATAACATTGTAATTTCCTCTTTCTTTTACCAAACTTCAAATGTAAAAGTAAATAAAAATTCGAGTTAGAACTGCGGCTTGACAAAACGGTAAGTAGTCTGGTAACAAAAGTGAGCAGTCTAGCCGTTAGCATTCGGCTCCCCATTGTTCCTAGACCGCGGGTGCACGGTGCCTTACGATCGTCATCTGGGCAGCCGTTTTATCCGAGGAATGCAGCGCGAGCGCATTTGTATGGAGCGGTATTTGCACGGGTCGCACTGAAATTTGCTCGGCCGAGCACGGTGTACACGGTGCTATCTAACGTTTCGCTGTTTCCTCGACCTTTTTCCCTTTTTCTTTCCTTTCTTTTTCGCCGTCCGTTGTTGGTCGAAAACGTGCGAGGTGGAGGCTCGAAGCGCGAGAACGCATGCGGGCGCCGCGTTGCCCTAACTTCTCCTGCACCGGCTTGGCACTCATGGCAGTCGTCGCCCGGTTAAACAAAGGCCACCACTCTTTTCTGTCTCCGCCGCGCTAACCCGTTACATAAGATAAACTAATCTACGACGGACTCCCAACGTGAGGACTGTTCCGATGAGATAGAGCGGCTCTTGACGCCATGCCGCGCCGCACCGTAGCTAACTTATTACGGGAGGGCGCCCACGGGACCGCGTTCGTTTCCCCGTGGAACCGTTGCTTTATTAACCTTCGTCGTTTACTGTGGAAACGCTATTTTTTTTTAAATTTATGTAGCGGTATCGAAATACATCGCTATTTACGAAAAAAAGCTTTGAAAACAAAGCTGATATGATTTTTATTATGAGATCCCATTGGCTGGGAGTACCGCCTGTATCGTTAGAAAGGCCGTGGCGTAGTGGGATCCTGTTCGTCCTTTCTTTTCGTATTTGCCTGCGACCGTCCCGGAGACATCGACATTAATGGCCTTGGCCGACGACGGTGCCACTTGGTAAGCCATCATTCGAGCACGAGCCATCACCCGAGAGGTCACTGCACCTTTTCTCTGTTGCCGCTCCTCCACCGAATCAATATTAGTCTACTTGTCCGGCGTACATAACGTGTACAGATCTCCTCTCGTCCTCCTCATCTCCTCATCTCCTCCTCTTCCTCCTCCGACGTTCATCTTTAGCTTATTACGCGCTCGTCCGCGACCAATTGATGGGACCGAGGTGTATATTCGCGCGGACGATTATGGGAAATCGATGTACGTTCCGGAGGAAATCGAATTTCTACGTTCGTCATAGGGCCGCCGGCGTTTAGTAATTTAGCAAATATAAATTTATTAATGTAACAAATATTTCGAATAATGGACCAACAACTTTTAGTGGCAACTCGGATTATTCGTTCGAGCGCAAACGGTTAATGTACGTATAACGAGAAGATAGACTAAAAGGTTTAATAGTGGAGATTTGAAGACAGAAGACCGAAAACGAGGTAGCAAGCCAATACAGATTAACGTTAACGAGATCGCAAATTTAATGGACCGAAATCTGAAGATGCACGGCAAGATGCTTCTGGACCAGCGAAGATGACACAGTGCCAAATAATTCTGTAACGTGTCAGCCTGGCTGAAACCTGCTCCCTTTCTTCTGCGCATTCGTGCAGCTTCGGTCCGTGTTCAACGTGTAAAAGAGTTAAGATTCTCGTTAGGCTTCATCGTAAACCGCCGTGCACCGGTGCCTGGGTCCATCTTGACCCAGTTCTTCGACGCTCTGTCTTAAATCTGTATACTTAAATCCGATTAGTCTCGTACGAATGAAATGAAAAAAAAATTCTATTCCAGGTCTCGGATGAAAAATGTTTGACTCTAAAAATCTGTGCCAGCCGATCGTGCATCGTCAGCAAACCCCGAATCGATGTCAAATACCTCTCCAGGACTCGTTCACCCATTCCCAATTAAAGAGCACGCCGGATCTCCGAAAAATCATGAGAACGATCACAGCATAGAAATCGCGAACCGTCCAAAGGAACGTTACGAGGAGACGTTTTCGCTGTGCGGAGGCACACCGGGCCGATCGACAGGTTCGAATCGAGGTGATGCGCTTTCCTTTGGCTGTCCTTTATCCGTCTCACTCCTTCGCCGACTAACGGTGAGCCCATCTTACGCTGGCACGGAGGTAGCGCGTACCTCTTACCGCTGTCTCTGTTTGATCAGCGCGACGTTGCCGTCGCCATGGCTGTGCGAGGCATGCTCTCGGAAAATGTTCGGTCCTCGGCCGCGAGAATGGCAACGCCGCGCGCACGCCGTCTTCGTTCCACTCGCCTTTCTCCCCGCTCCCTCTTCACACCCCCTCCCACGAACCAGAAGCTTTGCTCCCCTCCGCCGCGCTCGCCCCTCTCTGCGCCACCGGGTTCCCCTCCCCCGCCGCTCCGGTGAGTATAGACGTCCTCGTCGCACGCGTTCCATCGGCGATATACTCTTTCGCGCGACACTCGCGAAGGAGGTAGTAGGTGTCGTTAGCTACGACCGAGGGACGAGTAAAAAAGAGGAATGTTTCCAGTGCGAAAGACGAATCGTCCAGGCGATATTGCGGTGGCGGTCTCTCCGATGCTCGAGCTGGAACGAGGTTATGGGCTTCTACGTCTGTTTCGTTTGCGCGAAGGATATACAGGGTGTTTCCTTTATCCCGCGTCGCTGAAACACGCGAGCTGAATATGCCGGGGCCTTTATGCTCGCGTCGGCGTTCGCCAGAGCTCGTGGAATACCGAGAAACGTGCACAGCGGAGTCGAAATGTATTGACACACTCGTACGCGTGTACTTGACAGTTACGTTCGAGGAAGAATGCTAATGCTAATACTATTTTCTCGCGGTGCATTTTCTCGTGGATTCGGCGAATTGGCTGAATTTAGTTTTTTCGATGTCTATTCCGATTTGCTGGTTTGATGTAACCCGCTGAAATGTGTCAAGAAATACATATGGAACAAAACGAATTAGTCTTTGAAATTTCTCCGAACCTGCAAAAACTGTTTACGTCATGCGACGTCATCCCTCGTACGAAACATTTCTAAAAACACATTGTCAATATGATATCCCGGACAAAAGAAACACCATATATAGATATATATGTAAGGTGTTCGATATACAGGGTGTCCCAAATCCACCTCGAATATCTCGCTTATTACTAACAATACGAGAAAATAACAAAGGACAACATGATTAGGTTTAAAAGGACGAATGTTGCAACGAGCAGAGAAATTATCTCAAGGTCACATTCTCCGAGATTTCAAGGTCACCGATGTTTCTTCAAATGGAACCGTATATTTTTATTATCGTCACGTGACAGTCGAGGCCAAGGCGGATTCGATGACTTGTAATAACATGACTATCCTGTGACCTTGAACGAATAAGGTTAGGTGGCGAGACCCAATTCTCGCGCCGCCGTTACCGGATCTCTTCGATCGTTAATAATTTTAAAACCGAGTTGAAACCGTTATCGCTGTAACGTTTATTTTTTGTTACTCCAGCTTGTGAATCTCGCTCGGCATGTTTGGTACCAGGAGGACACCCAGTAGATGAAAAATTGTACCGCGGACGAAGAGATGGTTAGAGTTGCGGCAACTCGATTGGACTCAGCCAGTAAGAAACGTTGCGCTAACGTAAATGCGATTCGCTTTTCAAAGCTGGCTCGAAATGGAAAATTTGGAGAGCATCCGACTCTGCGTGTATCGATTAGCAGCGACTTTTTTCAGTTTTCTATTTTGCTGAATATACTCGGCGTTCGCGCCAGCTAAAGGTTATTAATAACAGTGATTGATTGTTTAGCTAGTCACTGACGTTGTTGAAAACGTTTTGTTCGACAGTGTTCGTCGCGCAGCAGTTCCCAAGATGGATTTATCAAGAATTATGCAATATCATTTAAAATTTGAATAAACACGGTCTTTGTGTATTTGTAAAGCGTTATAAAATGGCCACTTTCCTACAGGGACAAAAATTAGCACTTTATTATTTTTTTTCACACTTTTTGTCACATTAGTTCCCAAGATGGATTTATCAAGAATTATGCAATATCATTTAAAATTTGAATAAACACGGTGTTTGTGTATTTGTAAAGCGTTATAAAATGGCCACTTTCCTACAGGGAAAAAAATGAGCACTTTATTATTTTTTTTCACACTTTTTGTCACATTAGTACAACAGATAAGTTTCGTTACATTCAACATTTCCGCTAAACTGCGACATTGTGAATTTAGTAATGGTAGATCGCTGAAATCTCGCACTAATACGACGACGATGCCAATTTCCGGTGAGGACACGTTCCGGAATGCATTTTGTGGAAGACGATGCTGAAAAAGCGTTGACAACAATTGATCTCGAAAAGCGCTTCAATTAAACGGCAAATGTCCTAGATGTTCTGATTGAACGTGACCCAGATTCACGGAGAAGCATTATGGCAAAACCATCGGGGGGGTAGAGAGTAAATTTTAAGCAAGATATCGATAAATTATTTAAAACTTGACACAAAAGAAGGTCATAGAAAAATATGAACAGGGTGTACAATGCTCAACTCTCCTTAAATTATCAATATATTTTAATTTTCTAGACAAGGGTTAAACGGTATCTAGAAACGGAGAATGGTTAAATATCCACCCCGAGGTTCATCGTATGAGAGGTCGCATCCCAAAGCTCTCGATCCAGCCAATTCCAGCGGGCCTAGCCATCAAAGTCTACAAACTTTCGAAAACCGGGCGCGGAGTGTACTATCGGTGCGAACACCTTTCGATCGGCGTTCACCATTACATAAATATTACGTGACAAAAATGTCCGTGATATCCCTTGGGCCAGAACGCGCGGCGTTGACTATCGGGCATCGGAGGGTGGGGGTAGAGCAGATGCCTATTTTTTGCGGCGGGTGAAAGAAAGAATCTCCAAGTGAAAAGTACATCGCCAATTTGGACACGGCCGGCGGTGTGTTGGTCGTCGAAGCGCGTGCGTGGGACAGCCGGAGTAGTCGGAGTCAGGCAAGAAAGCAAGCAGGCACGGGCACGAGCACAAGCGAGCAAGCCATCCAGCTAGCTGTAGCGGAGGCAGAGAGGCAGCGAGCGAGCGAACGAGCGTGGCCAACCAGGCGTCTCGGTCGCTTCGGTGTCCCCGGGTGCACATGTGTGCAGGGCATGAGGTCGCTCTCCTCGTCGTTCGATGTGTGAGAGCCCGGCTACCCTCTCCCCCGCACGCTAGCGGCGCAGCGTTGCCGACTGTGCGACGACTGGGCGGCCGGCGATGCCGGTATGCGTGCGGCAGGGCGCGGCGTTGCCATATCGACCGTACCTCACCGCCGCGCCGGGGAACGAGCGAACGAGCGAGCGAGCAAGCCCGCTGCCCTCTCCCCGGCCCGCCAGCCCCGCTCGTTCCACGCTCTCTGTCCGTTTCATTCTCCTTTTTATGTTTCCTGCGCGCTGCTCGGTCTCTTTTCTCTCTCTGGTCCCCTTTGCAATTTCTTTCTCGCTATACAGGGTGTCCGACCGTGGTACACATTTTCATCAAAATTATCAACGACGAAACCTCTTGCTCCCTTTCTCTTTTCGATCTATCGGATACACGATTAACGGATCGAATATCCCTCCAATCTTCCATAGCATGGAAACAGAGCCCTCGTAGCAGTTTGAATATTCTATCGGATTCCGTCTTCTCGGATACCCTGTATATACCTCCAGGACGCTTGGTCGTCTTTCCACCTACTCCTCCTCCCTCCCTCTCCGAATCTTTCTCGTTCTACCGGGCACTTCGAAACGATGCAAGGCGCCGCAGCACCTGACTGAGTCAGCATTACCGAGTTCGTCGCGGATTCCTCGCAGCACGCACCGCGTAGAGCGAGCAGACCAATGCCAGACTACGGTGCGTGCCCATTCGACCGCTGCCGAACACTTCGTTATACTAGTCGCGCCCTTGAACGAGTCGAGAGAGCCCCCCGGACACTCCGCGTGAACCGCGTCAACGCGCTTTCCCTCCCGTCGCTCTTTCTTTCCGCGGATCCGTGGCGGCTGCCAGATTCTCTCCGGTCCTTTTCCTCGGAGAGCTCTGCCTCTTTACCTTCTCTCTGTTCTCCCTCCCCCTCGTCGTTCTCCTCTTTTCTTTCTTTCGTTCGTTCGACCCCTATCACCCCCACCCCTCCATCTACTACTACTCCTCCTCCTACCACTTTAGAGCGTCGTCTTTTTCTCAGCCGGAACCGGTAGAACGTTCCGCCATTGGGTCTTTGACAAGTCGTTACACACCGGCGGAACGCGGAGAACCTCGCCGGGTTTATTTTCCGCATGGTTTACGCCTATGTTTTCGACTGGCTGCTGACGCGGACGCGGACTCGACGACTTTACAATGCCCGATAGATTTTTCTACTAGTATCGAAGCCATTGGCGTACCAACCACTGGATCTCCTTTGCTGTAATGTAGTCTTCAACGTTGTCGAGTAACATTAAGCGAACAGTATATATTTGATTAATACGATCGTAACAACATTGTTGAGCTGTGGACATTTTTAACATTCCTTGGTTGTCGTTTATTGAAGCTCCCCAAGTTTCTACACCGTTCTACCCTTTAATCCAAGAGTGTACCATCGTTTCGTAAAAGGTAGAAGATCCCGGAACTCGTGTCTGTATGTATGTATCGGGAATAGGTTCGACGCGCGGACGGACCGTTCCCTCTTAGCTTTCAGCCGGTTCGCTCGGCGCTCGACGAACATAAACGCTTTGGGAGCCGGCAAAGTGCTCCCGAAGTTTCGTCTTCGGTTATGTTAGGTATATATTCCCTCGCGCTTGGCGGCGAAGGAATTGTGAAGCAGATTAATTTTCTAGCCAAGCCAGCGGTTTCGAGAGTTTAAGATAAAATATTTAGATTAGGCGCGAGAGAGGCCCTGACGAACTCGACGCCGCTTAGTATGCAACAGCGAACCTACATGCGAGCAGGCAAGAAACGCGCGCCGTCTCTGAATATTTCTGGGCTTTCGGCGCTTTTGCCGGGACAATGTTTTTTGCCGAACAAATAAATCTGGCCGCCCGACATCGATAGGTTTTTTTTTTTTGGTTTCTTCTTGAAAATTCCGTCCGTTCATATTTTTTCATCGATACGCGCTCGAATAAAATTTGCACAGAACGGAGAGAGAATCGGACGAAATTTTATTTCTCCCGTTAATGATTTTAATACATTGATATTACGATCGTACGTTTTATCGTAATTTAAACTCAAGGTACGAACGTCCTACCGGTCTAGTAATAATTTAGTGGAAAAATATTTGATCACAACTGCACTCCCAAATGAATTATTCCGCAGAAAATTGATTGCCGTGCCGGAACTACGAATCTGGCTCGCGCGCGACTTTGATCGACATTTACCGTTTCCATCTGTTCGACTCGGTATAAATAGCGCAACGCGCACATTTCAATATGGCGGAAATATTTTTGTAACTGAAATAATAAGGAGGCCTTTGAGCGTGACCGAACGTCGACTCTATCGTGTCCCGTTAATTTTTCCTTTATTGTGTTCTCGGCGTGTATCGTTCTCGTTTCTCTCGCAGCAGCGAACAAGAATTTATCACCAATTACGAGAAAGCGCATTCCGCTTAATCTACGGAATCAATAGCCTGAATTTTCAACTAGGTGTGGCTACCGTCACACGTGCAATAATTTGATCACTGTTTCTGCAGTCGGGTTATTGCTATTAGCTTCCCCGCTGACCTTTACGCCGCCTTTATTGCGGCAAATGCACAAAACTCCCGTCACGCAACTTTTTTTGCCGCCTTGTTGGATTAACTTGGGGACATATTGCATTGTATAACAAATACAAGATCTTTTTAATGTAATACAACATATTACAGAATAAAGTTTTTCATAAATTATTAATATAAACTTGTCAACGTATATGAAGCCTAATCATTGCTATCCGTAGATCCCCTTCTAGCGAATCTTCAGGTTGCTAAACGTACAGGGTGTCGATGCAGTTACAAATCAACATTTTCTTTCCTCAAAGTCTCCTCCACCCTGCACGTTTTGAAGGAAGCGAGGCCCGGGTTATCCAATCGGTTTACCACCGCAAGAACATTCTATATATCGGTTCCGCCAATAATTTCTATCCGCACACTTTCACTTCACGGCGATTACTGCTTAACTAGAGTGACTTTGCCTCGTGACTCCACGATAAATTCAGTGTACAAACGCACCGAGAGATCATTTCCATCCCCCTTCTTTGGCGGGCAACTCGGCCGACAAGTAATACCTCTACTCCTCGCAAGTCCTCGTTTGTGCCGAAACTTTTTAACTGCCTCCTTATCTTCGAAAGAAAAAGAAAAAACAATTGTTTCTGTAGAAAAGAAATTTACAAATTAGCCTGCTAAGCACACCCAGTCTTCGTAACGAACAACACGTAATTTAATCTGCATTTCGAACTGTACATTTTTAACACGTTTATACGATGTTGACAGTATTTATAAGATTTCTGAGAAATTGTGACCTAATTATGCGTTGACCTGAGAGTACTTACACGATCGTCGATGTTTCTAAGAAGTGGAACAGAAATAAAATAATAAAAATCCTTCTTTCGTTTCCAACGTGACAGTTATTCGTTTAATTTAATCGCAAGGAGACTGAAAATGATTTTTATACAATGGGTCAACAATGACCCGGCCACCGCGGTGATAGGGTTCAAACGAAGAAGCTTACAGTTGGACGTACTAGACATCGATGAATCGAATTATACGACTGTGAATTTTTAGAATAATTTTATATTTTTTTAGATTTTTGTCCCATTTTTAATACTTATCGACCACTGTGAGTAGCCTCGCGAATATCCCAGGACTTTCCCCGTGAGTCATCCGAGTGTTTCGCGGCGACCAAGTTTCTGTTCCGCGTGCGTCCGCCGGTCGTCCGGCAAAAAAAAGTGACGTCACCGTTCGACGAATCGGAGAACCGCACTCCGCGACGCATTCTGAGCGTAGTTGCGACCCGGCCGCAGGTTATATAGTCTAGCAAGCTTCGATCACACTTGTTGAGGGGAAGCCCTCGACCAGCACTACGTCCACCACCACCGCCCGGCTCTCTCGCGTTCTCTCGATCTCCCTCTCTCCGACTCCCTTTCCCATCGTTCCTTTCTCTCGCTCCCGTGATCACTTTCCCCCCCTACGTTCAGTCCCGCGCGCACCTTCTTCCCACCTTCGGTTCATGATCTATCCCCCCACCCCTCGAACAGTGCCTCTGCAAGTGACCCTGACCTTGCGTCAACTTCCGTATTGTCTCCGAACGCGGATTTTGGACGGAATCGCCGGTTTCCGAAACCGGGCCCACCCTCGCAAGTCAGGCACCTGCGTTCTCCAACAGGTAAAAACAGTGGGCACCTGAACATCGGTGATAGAACCCTGGATGTTCCTGACGCAGATCTCAGAGTTTTATACGTTTAGAGCTAGATAGAAGTCTGTATTAATTAACCCATTATAGCATAATAGCCGTATAGCGCGGTCTCGTGACTGGTGGTGACTCTTCTCTAAATTGTAAGATTTCAAGGTCAGCTCAATTGTCTTGGACTTAGACCGACGACAAGGTACAGACGAGTGTGATTTTTTTTTTGCTGAAAATATTTTGCAAAATTTCGCACGTATCAAAAGCCATAACGATTCGTTCATCGCTAACGCATTGTAACGCGTGTCAGGTGCGCGAGCATGTCAAGCATCACCGGCGCGAAAGCACACCTAGTGCGAACAACTCGGACCATTGTGTATCACTTGCTATAGGAAAAAATTTCAAAACAGCAGGAATTGCACAATGTAGAAAGAATGAAACTATTCTGTGTCTCGTCTGGAAACATCAACAAAACAATGTCGCTTCTCGTTCCAGAAAATACTATTTACACGCGAGCACGTAGAACGTTAAGACGAAAATCGAGAAGATATTCTGTGAGACGGATGCCTCGGTTTTTCCTGAGAATTCCATCATGGCGGCCGCTTTGGGAGCCACTGGTATGGATTATGTACGTCTCTCAAGGGGTTATACCCTTGGCGATAACTTCGATGACGGACTGGTGAGGTTACTTGCCTCTATATGCCAGCGCTTTTTCATCGACGTTCGCCACACGAGAACCGAAAGAAGAGATTTGAAGCACGAGGTAAGAAGCCGGACGCTTCTTCATTGTGCGGAATGCGTTCTACAGATCGGCTTTCGCGGCGAGCGTCATCTATTCATTCCTATTCCCTACAAAGAGATTCCGAAAGCAAAAAAAGAAAACCTCCCCCGATTGCTACGCTACGGAAAGAAGAAAACAATTAGAATTAGAGAAGTCCGTTCTCTTCTCTCTCATTCGGTGAAATTTTTATCGTGTTTAGTGACATTCGCTATTAGCGTAAAATCGAGACGGATAAATGAACACAAGTTGGGGGCGGAGGCGGGGGGAAGAAGAACACACATTGACACTCGGTGAGTTAAGCCGGCGAATAGATGCGAAGGGAAAGAAGAGGTGAAAAGCTTCGCCGCCACAGAGCTACCAGCTAGTATATACCTGCCGTTTATGTACACACATACTACTACCACAGAAATACATGACCGTCGAACCGTCGTCGTTCGGTTCTTAAGAAAACATAGACCAGTGGTTCGTAACCTGGGGGAAGAACGGTGTGTGTGCGCGTATAGTCACTCTGTCAGCACACCAGCTCAGCTGCATATTTTCTAGGAATATTCTTATAAACATTTATCGCGAACCAGTTAACTGGTTTAACGTACTCTTTAACAGTAATAACGAAAGGATAGAATTTTTCTTTTATGTAAAGAATTAACGTGGTATTCTCATTGGCGATATTATTATTATTATTAGGGACAGAATTTTATTCGAATTTAAAAGAAATAAATAATATAAATGTTGAACGGACAGTTTAAAATTCTTTTAACAGTAATAACGAAAGGATAGAATTTTTCTTTTATGTAAAGAATTAACATGGTATTCTCATTGGCGACATTATTATTATTAGGGACAGAATTTTATTCGAATTTAAAAGAAATAAATAATATAAATGTTGAACGGTCAGTTTAAAATTCTTTTAATCTCTTTTACTGTTTTAAATTGCATCTGATTTCCTTCGTTATAAATGTACAAAGTCCTCAGATTGGTTACTATATTATTTATAAATTTTTTTCCGAGTTAGTGTTGTCATTTGACAGAACGTTTTTGCGGATTTCAAAAGAAAACCCCGGCTAGGGGAAAAAAGCGATATCCTTGGTTTCTCTTTACGGAGGAATAGTTTCGGTGAGTGGTAACACTGCAGGCGTTCCTACATAAAAATCACGTTCCCAATAAATTATCTTAAGCTGGAGAGACCGACTACTCGAAGTACCTTGACTTTAAATGCGAAAAATATAACTTGAACGTGTTGAGAATACAATAGTTAACATAACTGGCATGTGACGCAAAGCCGGACAGCAACAAATCTGAATGTGTAACCTAATACACGCTCGGGATAATCGATAGCTTAACGATGGTTTGAAAAAATTAGAGGTTGTTAGTCGTGGAACTAGAACGGTTTCCAAACTGCAATTCGCATTGCGTATGTATGTGGCAATGCCGGCAAAATATACTCCATGGAAAAATTCAATTCTCGAACGAACGTTCCGTAAAAATTTTTTATTTACCGATAATAGATTCCAGTATTATAAATTTGGTCTTTCTGTTTGAATATAAAAATTGAAGGACTCAAGCGTCGAGGAACTTG
The DNA here is from genome assembly GCA_028454225.1 of Lasioglossum leucozonium. NCBI lineage: Eukaryota > Metazoa > Arthropoda > Insecta > Hymenoptera > Halictidae > Lasioglossum > Lasioglossum leucozonium. The sequence continues at coordinate 5,793,333 of CM052208.1, forward strand.
CTGTATAAAGATTGGATATTTGGAATTTTGAATTCATGAATAAATGAAAGAAGCAGGAGTAGTGCGTAACCAAAATAGGGCAACTGTTTCATCTGTTTTTTCCTTGCGCAAGGAAGATGTTCCCGGCAACAGAGATAACGCTCGACCGATCGATTCTCGCGCGTTCTTCGAGAACGCAGTTCAACACTGGACTCGGCCGTTTCACGGAACAATCGTTTTCCCGCGTTTCTGTGCCGTTTCTCGCATTCTTCTAACCTTAATCACGCGTGCGGCCGATCCACGCACGATTCAGCGTGTTTTACGATCGAAATACGAATCGATTTCAGTCATAAAAATCGGTGAGAACCGGTCGGACAACATTTCTTTATAAAACCCTCAATTTTCACAAAAATCATTTTGTCGCCTCCCATATTCGGACATTAAAATTACTATAAAAAATTTCTTGAACTAAACGGTATAATATTTGTTAGATTGTAGAAAATATTCAATTCGTTATTAATTGATGCGTCCCATTAACAACGCACGGAGGCTCGTCGAACGGAGGATATCACCTAATTTTTCGCGTATTCTGCCAGCTCGAGAATTTCATTTAGAATCGTTATCGCATTATCTGCCATCAGTTGCTTAACAGTTTTTCAAAATCTATGACGTAGAGTTAAAGTTATCCAATAATAATATTGACAAACATCCAGCCTGTAATGCGCTAACAGTCGTCCGTAAGGAAAATAACAACAATAAAAAAAAAATTCAAACAAATCGACTCACCTTTATCCATCCTCCGTGGGCAGTGACGACGACGTACAGCAAGTACAGATCTATATCTTTCCCGTTGATTTTTGGGCATTTCTTGAACGAAGTCCTGCAAATCGGAAGAGAAAGAAAAAACAATGAAAATCCGATCACTCGAATTCACCAAAATCGCACACCAATTCCATAAATACAATCCAATTCTACGCGCAAACGATCGCGGGCATTAAATATTTAATATTGCTAAAAAGATGTGCATACAACATGGCTGCTCGAAGCACCGACTGTACAACACCAGAATTACATGCTTGAACGAACACTAAATGTTTCAGGGTGTTCGGAATGAAAATGTTCGACTCGTTAGCGGTGATCTACAAGCGCGTTACGAATAGGATCTATTTTCCTGAGAAACAATTTTTCTAACGGACGATGCGGGCTCTACCGCTTGTATATCCCTCCTGAATCGCGTATTATTCGAATCCTCGCTGAAACGACGATTACACGGTGTGCAATTCCGAACGCTTTGTTTCCATTTCCGAATCAAGTGAAACACGCGAACAATGACGTAATAAACGGTGTAGCGTCTTCCCGTGAAACGATCTTGGTCGATTCGACCGTTCAAACCTACCACGCACCGTGTGTGTATCGAAAGAGAGAACGTGGCGTTTACAATGAAACATAACAACTGGGAGAGACGCAGAAATCGTCAAACACTTACGCGCACACGAAGAGAGTAAGAAGAAAGAGTGGGGTTTGAAAGAGAGAAAGAGAGAGAAGAAAAATGAGCAAGTTCATCGCAATATCGTTAGATCCGATCGAGCGCCTAACCTCAATCGCGGCGAGATACGCATCGTCGACAAAGAAAACACGCGAGACACGTGTAAACAAATCGCGCATAGCCAGAAAGAGTCTCTCGTTCTGGCGAGAGAGTCCCTGGAAAACTCGAGGCTCGGGGCCGCACATAACCTCAACTCCGTGTCCACATTCTATGCAGAAACGCCAAAGTCGCTTTACTTTCGAACGGCAAACGACGAACTTTCTTTTTCTCTTTCGCGAGAGAATACTTTCGAGAGAATAAATTCGGCGAATGGAAATGAATAATTGCGATGAAACTGATGTGTGTGTGTGTGTGTATAGCAGAGACGAAGACGGAGAGACAGAAGAAAGATTGAAGAGTCCCTTACCCTCTGGTCTCGTGAAAGTGACGTAGGTCCTTCAGAAAGTTCTCTCTCTCCCTCTCGTAGGTGACGGGGTCCTTGTTGAGGATCTTGGCCATGTTCGCGATCGAGTAGAGTGCGTGGGCGTGCTAATCGGGGTGTGCTCTGGGTTTACAGGGCACGCAGGGGCAGCGGTCGGAGAAACAGGCGCAGCAGCACATGGGCGCTCATGAGAGCACATTTACGCCAGGAGCGTCCTGGTGGCACGAGGCAGGAGGAGATGGTGGCGGTGGTGACGGCTACGGCGACGTTGGACAGGAGAGGACGAGGACGAGGACGACCGCGGGTCGACTCGGGGTCGCGACCCGCTCCCGACATCGGGTCGTCTTGTCCTGGCCCGAAGTGTCGGCCGGTGGCCTTTCCGTGTGTGTCGAGGCGCGCGCGAAAACCAGACACACCACCGCCGCTTCTTCGCTTTTCCCTCTGAGTCCCTCTGTGGCTGGCCGTATACACACGGAGACACGCGCGCACACCCGGAGAAAATCTGTTCACCGAGATATATATATATGTGTGTATATATACACACTCGCACCGGAGATATACACACACACTGCGAGAGACTAGGTGCGTGTAGCTCTCGCGCCGTGAACTGGCCACGCGTGGGGAAAAATCCGAATCCTCGGGTTCGTGGCGTACACGTAGTAGCTTCCACACACAGTAGTTCACTGCCGATCGACCCCGCGCGAGCGAGCGAGCGAGAGCGTATGTACGCGGGGCGAGAGAGAGAGAGAGAGAAAAAGAGAGAGAGAGAGCGCGATGGAAACACGGGGGGGCCGCAACGCGAGTTTCCTCGCGGGCCCGCGGTCCGCGATCGATTCACCTGTCACTTGTCAACGAAACGCCTCGGCTCGGTATACGTCGCTCGGCCACGCGCGCCTTATTACCCACGATAACCCCGTCTCTTTTCTCGGCGCGTCCCGACCGTATATCGGCGATATTCGAGAGAGCGCGGCGGACCACCGGACGCGGCCGAACACAGGCACCGGAGCAGTTCTCGCGTAGCGGAGAGCGGAGAGCGCGTTTTCCCTCGGAGGCGAGCGGAACGCTTGACGTGCGCCCGTATATCAAAATGGCGTCTCCTCCTGCCTGGCATCCATTGGCGAAGCCACGGCCAATTTCCCCCGGTGTACACCGATAGCCGCTGACGAGCAGCGCCGAACCCTACACAACCGCGACACCGTTTCCGCTGCTCTGCCACACACAACCTCCTCTCGCAGCACCGCGCGGCGGCACACCCTGCACACGCACACTTCCGCGGATTCCCTACGTCATTTTACGCGGCCGGAATCCACCGCGTACGCACCCCGGATAGAACTACACCGCCCGTGTGCCACCGCGATTTTTTACCCTCGGACCCGTCTGCGAACCGTGCGAACGAAATCCCGGGTCGCGCAGTATTTTTACTTTCGAAACGGTTCGGGACCCCCCCTCGCCAGTGGCGCACCGTTTGTTTGAATTGATCGTCACACTCGCCGGCAGAGGCGCGACCTGCTCCGGCGGCACCCGAGCGACATCTGACGACGCTCGGCGACCGACGTTGGAGCGGGGGAAAATCTCTTTGCGGCGGCCTGCGCATGCCTGTTGTTAAGCCACGTTCGTATCGTGTCGGCACCTCCGTAAAACGCCGCCGTCCGTAAACTATCGTTCGCAGATTCGGCACTACCAGGTTTCCCGATTAATCATTTGCAACGCGCGTGCGTCTCAAAGTGGACGCTTCGCGAACGTAGGCTTGAAACGCGACCGTACAAAATCTTGATGGAAATTAGTCAGATTTGGTTCGAGCGTTGGACAATTCAAGTTTGCCGCCGCGAATGTATACCAGAGGCGAAACTCTTATGGAAAGCTTTGATGTTCGCCTTCCTAATTTTAGTGACCTTGATACGCTATAACGTGGCACGTTTTTGAGCTAGTATTTCCGTCCCTTTCTCTGGATCGCTGGAAGAAGGAGGAAGAAGAAAAATTGGAAACATTGAAAAGTGCGGCAATATTTGAAACGGAATATGGTGGAAAACTATTTCCAATGAATATATACAATTTTAGGAGCTGAATATTGTTTAAAATAATATGTTTATCGTTGAATTATCTGAATTATCCGAACATTAAATGGTTTTACGCCATTAAGACGGTGTGCGATTCACCTTGGCAATTTTTTATAAATTCTTTGTTGCACCAATGTAAACCTGCCTTCACCGATACATTACAGTTCTATTTAATTCAATTCCGTTTTGTTAATTTAAGTGAACGAACGTGAAATTTTTAATTTTTCAATAACATGGTCATTGTAGCAAATATTCAATTTTAAGAATTAGTTAATTCGAGCAAAAAACCCGGTCGAAGTATTTAGCAGTCGCTACTTCCGGAAACATTTTACTTATTATACATAGGTGCGTTAATTGTGTACGAAAGATGTTCAAGTTCTGCAAAATAAATGCTGTGATGCGAATAATACGGTAATCTTGAATATTATTTACAACCGTTACAACTTGCAGTTCTTACGTTTATTAGCGACATAACCTTCTTAGGAGTTCCTATGAAGTGTGCGCCGCCATGACACTCCATTTGTATCATCAAAAAATGTCAATATGTACTTATATTTATTCTATTTGGTTTATAAACGTTACAAATTGTTTTACGGTTTAATTCATAGATTTTGTTAATTATCCTAGTTAGTAAAATCTTAATTCTCACTTTTTCATAAATTTGTCAGCAATTTCCTCTCTTACACTATCATATTTAATGCCATACGAAATATTTTGTAAAACACTGAAAATCATACAACATCCTGATTAAAAATATTGTTAAACAAAGCAAGACCTGTTTTAGAATTCTCTCTCAAAAATATTGTACACTAATAATAGTTAATTATACAATTTTCTTTAATGTAATTTCATAAAAGTTAACGGTGAATGTAACGAAGCATACATTTCGTTCCATTTACAGTAAAACTTTTACTAACATATTGTCATCGTTAAATGACGTTACAGTGACTTTTAGGCACTCATTTTATATAAAAAAAAGATAATCTTAATAAAAAATTCTCGTAAGAACAATTGTTATTTAATACTAAAAAATTGATTGTTATCAACGAAACCAATTTTGATCGCTATTCAAAAGTTACGAGTGAGTTTCCTCAAGAGGTATTGTAGCGCCATCTAACAACAGAATAATGGTACTAAACGGTGACAAACTTGTTATTAAAATAAATAATTGTTATCGTACAATAGCGACTAATCCAATATAAGACAATATAAATAAAGAGAATTTATAATTTATTTTCAAAATATTGGTGAATATTAAATATACTCTCTTTACAATACAATAAATATCACGACTGACTGTATTGCATCCTTGTTGATATTCTCTTTCTCGATTAGGTCAATTATCTTTGTTGCACAGTGATAAACGTGGTGGTGATCGAAGTTTGTGAAACTTATTAATTCTTTCTAAACAATGACTTACAAACGCAAAAAATATCACAGAGGAGATACACATTTGAAGAAAGGCTGGCGTACGAAAAGAAGAACAAAAGATTTGGACGAGGTTTGGAATAACATAACCATACTTAACAGCACGTGTGTCACGTGGGTGAAACTCTCCGACGATCGGCAATTTTTCTAGGATATCCTTTATTTTAGATCGATGAGGACTTGAAGGACGAAAATGTGAAGAATCTGATAAATCAAGAAGTAGATCTTGACAAACCCGGAGCCGGCCAATTTTATTGTGTACATTGCGCGTGAGTTATCATTCAATTCTTGTTTAATTTCTTGCGATCTAACCTAAATTTTTGTGCGCTCTTAGTATTGCGCTGTGCTATGTAATCTGTATGAAATATAAGATCATTTGCTAATTCCTTTGACAGGAGGCATTTCATCAACAACACAGCGTTGACAGACCATTTCACCACGAAAGTTCACAAGAGGAGATTAAAAGCGCTCGAATTAGAACCCTACAGCATAGAGGAATCTGAACGAGCCGCTGGTCAAGGAAACTACGTTGCTCCCCAGAAAAGAAAAATTGACACCATAACCCGTGATAGTTTCAAAATGGACACTGAATCGGATATCGTTCCACAAACCAAAATAGCAAAAATTGCGGCATAGAAATAATTTTCTATGGAAAACAACAGCTACTATTTAAATACAATTTAGGAAGAAAATTCGTTGTTGATGCTCCAATAATGGCAAACAGTATACCTCACATTGCACGGACCCGCATGGCTCATAAGCTCCTGAAATATGCAGTTTTGAGACACATTGGTACCCCTTTAAATCTGAATAAACACTATTCCTCGTGTCTATTCGTTTCAGGGAGGAAGGGCAGGGAAATCTTTTCGTATATCTCTCCATACTTGGACTTTGAGGACAGGTTATCTAACCTTGATAAATTCCAAAAAGATCTAACCTCTCGAGGCCTGAAAATAAATGCAAGGGACATCAAGGAAGTATGGGAGCTCTACAAATCAGTGAGCTCGGATAAAAGCGATGTACAGGTTAAAATGGACGACTTAGGGCAACAGTTGAAGCATTACATGAGAGAGGACTTGACAGCCACGGAACAGGCGAAAGCAAATGAATTGAGACATCAGTTCAATACGTTGAAGGAAGACTTCAAGGCTATCAGAGACATTGTGTGGGATATGAGCGAGAGCATTATTGAGAAAATGCTGAAGCTGCCGAACAGTTTGGATGAAAGGACACCGCTGCATACTCCAGTTGTAACGAAAACCATTGGACGGTTGAGCGAGTTACCAGAAGGAGGAATTAAGGACCACGTAGAAATAGGAAGGAACCTTGGTCTATTGGAATACAAGAACCCCATGCAATATTATCTGTGCAACGATGCAGCTCTGTTCGAATTGGGTGCTTTGGCCTATGCTGGGAAGATTTTTAGCGAAGATAACATGATCAGAGTAGCAGGCTCAGACTTCAGTCGCAGCCTGGTGGTGGAGGGGTCTGGCTTGAATCACGAGGACCCGATGCATGCCTTTTTGATAGACAACCATAGCGAAGGGGATAAGAAGTGTTCAAACTACATGCACCTTGTTGGAGGTGCAAGCTTGATGTCCTTCCTAGCCATGCACTCGAAGCAGATGATTAACCCTAATTATTTTCCACTGAAGTATTTTGCTACTGGGAGACAGTACACTCCTTTCCCAGCAACTTCTACACCAACTGGTCTGTTCACCGTGTGTCAGGCCTCTGTTGCACACGTGTTTACTCTGCTCAAGAATGAAAACAATTTAAAGCATCAAGAAGAGTTCGACAGACTGCTAAATACGGTATCTAAGCTGTATGACAATGTTTGCGATCATTATCAAGTTGTTGTGAGATCTGCTTCAGAATTGAAACCTTGGGAGTCCATGCGTGTCTCTTTCGAACTATGGTCGCCGTACTCGAAACAATATATTGAAGTTGGACACATTTCTATGTGCGGTAGCTACTTTAGCAAGAGATTGCTAATTGGATATCCAATACAAGGTGGAAGAGACTACCCCTTGGTGATATCTGGTACTGTGATGTCAGTGCCAAGGCTGTTAGGATGTTTATTGGAGCAGGACCCAGAGAAGTTTGTTATTCCAAAGAAAATTATTGAATGTGCACCCATAGATCATTCTCTGGCTTAAAATTGGGGATGTTTGAGGAAATTACATTTTTTTACGTAATTTACGTATGTTCAGATGTATATACATATATTAATTCCTTTGTGGATGTCCATTTATGTTTGTTATAAACCGTGTACATATTTTGGAATAAACATTTGAGATGATGGAAAGGTAGAGTAAGTTATTGAAGTTTATTGATGATTCTCTTTGTTTGCTAACAATCTTTGAATGGTGTGCAGACCGATATACAAAATAAGTTACATACAGCTCCGTATTTTTTGATTCAGTGATATGTCTTTGAATATACACGTGTTGTTTATCTATTTACATGACTGTTGCAAAAAAAATTTATTTAGCGTATGCTGTTAACAAATGTTTACGAGAGGATAATGCTACAGTGATCACAGAATATGCTCAGCTATGAATATGCAATATACAAGTTAGAATTTATAACTTCTACATTTCCTTTGTGTATGTGATTTTTATAATTTGAAAGAAACTTCAAAGGTTTTTAATTATACTATGTAACAAATAATATTGACTTAATTATGCAAGAGGCCCCTGGTATTTAGTAATACATATATATAGATAATCTAGACGCTACCTGATCTTAAAAAATTTATTGACATGTTAATTTTAAATTGTAAATTTGGCTTCTAATTATCCATTAGCCGTTGAAAACCATAAATCGTGATATCGCAGAAACAATTCGCAGTGATTAGTGAAGCATTTATCTTATTTATCACTGATACAGAAATATACATACTTCATCATCGATTATTATGAAACAGTTACCAATACGACTTCATTTCGCGCAATTTATTGTCCGTTTATACTTATAATTTACGTAAATTCGGGACATGGAAGTTTTGTCATTTATTTAAATAATGTTATCAATTCTCATTATTCCATAATTGTTACTTGAAAATTTCTTAAATTTGATCTATCTACCGCGTGGCTCGAATTCATGGGATTTAACTAAATGGTCAATAATTAAAGTTTTTTAAACAAATAAATCGGTTAAATTCATTCTTATAAACAGTGTTATATGAAAGCGAGTGAAAATCTTGAAACTACTTTTACATTTGTTTGAAGATTCTAGTTTCAATAAAACTTCCACAATTCTATACATACATATAACGTTAGGAACCACCTGTAAGTACTTCAAATTCAAAGTTAATTCGTATTGTTTCATTCTTATTTTGACCCTTATTACTCGATGAAATTGACATTTTTCTTTTCAGAATCGAATGTTTCCCTTGTCATTGGAGTTACATTGTAATTGACTCCGCATTGATGGCGTCCGCAAATCGCAATTGTAACGCTGGACATCATTTGGATAAATAGTTTCCATACATTGTAGGAGCATGATCAAACGAAACTACCGCCAAGGTTCAGTTTCGTTGTACATTCTTTCTATGTTGTCACGTAACATTTTCTCCTGGTCTGTAATATAAAAAAAAATGGTGTGTAAGACGAAGTAGTTCAAAGATGGTACACTAATTTCACAAGACCTGAAATTTTCGTATGTACTACACCATTTTAAAAGTACTAAACCAGTTCGCATTTTGCTACCCAGATTTAACTACATAAAGAAAGATTCATACATACGGTACGAAATAGAACGAATTATTCCAGAAGGAAAATTAACACACGAATATTTCTAGAATGTTAAAGTAGTTACGTTTTATTAGCTACACTAATTCCAAAGATATAAAAATACGAAGAAGTAGTAAAGATAACTTGTGAAGTTGTGTGTAATGTTTGAATAAATTTTGATGGAAGATTGTAGCGACACAGATGCATGAATATTTTCGAGAACGTATTGAGTGAGGGCCTTACCTTTCGTTAAATTAGCAATTACACACTGCTTCCTAAGAAATTCTAAGCACAGAGTTCGTGACAGGCCGAATGCGTGCATATTACACGTGAATGTTCTAAAAAAATCAACAACAAATTAAAAATTAAAACTACAGAAAGTAGGAACACCAACGAAATTCTAAACTATGGCGCTAATAACTGTATCTACCCTAATTGACCGAACACGATGTTAGCCTGGAACCTGCGATCTTCGGCAGCGATGGCTTCCTGATCTAGAGATTTAGGTCTCGGGGGAACCGGTTTCGAAGCTCTTTCGCATTGCACTGCATCGAAAAACGCTGCCGTCCAAAATCTCATCGATGTCCAAATCGGTTGCACTCGTAGATGCGTATACAAATATTCTCGGTATGGTTCTAGGCCTGGTACTTCGACTTTTCATAAGAAAAATTCAATTAAATCGCAATCAACTCGTTAAGTAGGTACACATGGTCCGTAGGGACCGGCGCAGACTTTACGTTTATGTTTATGCTACTGTGCCACAGTGAGGAAGCGAAAAGCGATTTTAGTACCTTCATGGTAGAACGTGAAACACATGTTCATAAGGCTTTTCGCTGGTGCAAAATCGTCAGCCTCGTGGCATTCGAAAAGCGCCACTGCGAAATGTTGCGCTAAGGAATAAAACGAAGCCTCTGTGACGCAAGGACGGGCTCTTCTCGCGTTTACCACCCGGGAGAACCATATTCTACCAGATTCTGTCTGCAAAACATTTCGAAACGCGTTCTTTAATACAACAGAATCGAAGGTATTCGTATCTTATTGGTTTGCACCGGCAATGTAGTGTATCAAACGATTTATTAATACGTACAAGAACCATTTGTCCAAAATTTGCTTTCTGTTCTTGGTCAACGGTGTTCGGAGCGTCGAACAAAAGGGGTACGAAGACTTTCATGAAGTCTGCGGCAGCTTCTTCCGATTGACTGTCGGCTGACAAACTAGAAGCCCAGGATTGAACTGATCCTGACGAGCCTAAATTATCAATCAGTCAACGTTGTATTTTTTTCTTTTTATTTCAATTAATTTCTTACGAAAACAATATTGAGAATTACTCGTTAAAAAAAATCTGTACCTGATCTATGCCACATTCTACGACCGTCCATATTCGAATCTAAACTCGTGCTAGGTCCGTAGCCGTCTTGATCGCTCGTCGAGTCACTGCTACAAGGCATATCTGAAATAACAATCTACAGGAAACACTCTTCTAACTTTCGATCAATATATCTACTAATTTTCTAATCGATACTCAAACATGGTGCGTGTATCACATTAAAGGATGGTATGTCACATTATTGTTATTTCAACATCTTCAAGGACGCGTCTAAGCAGAAACGTCTACAGAAACAAGAAGGGTACAGTGATGCTACCCTACTATGACACATTTAGAATCTAATCACACATTTTCAAGATGTGGATTGTAGAAAAGCGCAAATTTTTGCGTTTAAACAATTCGGGGGTACACGGCGGATTACATGAAAGCGCTGGATTTTATGTTTAAACAATTTAGGGTATACGGCGGATTGCATAAAAGCGCTGGATTTTAAGTTTAAACAATTTTGCAGTACGCGGCGATTCTGAGCAGTTCTAACTTGAATATCCATAGGTGAACATTTTTGCTGTATAATTAAGAATAAGTTGGAAACAATCGGACAGACTTCTTTGAAAAGTAATCATCGTAAGTATATATATACAACAATTTTATACAGGAATTTTATTAAATATACATTTTCGTTGCAGGTGGATTGTATTACCAATTAATCGTTCATCTGCCGGATTTTTAATACGTTATTTCGTTATCTGGCTATGTTGTACTAAAAAGCGTGTGATTTCACAAAATTCTGACTACATCTCAGAATAACTGAACAACGAGCAGTAAAGTATGAACAACATCTTTACGCAGAGGGTGAATTCGCGTGAAAGCGTTCAAAAGCATCCTTCCACCAAGGGGAAAACAGTTTTCACAAAATCAGCATGGGTCTAAATAGACGCTATTGTACCGGCACTGAAGGGAAAGCTTCGATATATCAGCTCCCACGCACGGCCACGCATGAAAGGCGACCAAAATTCGAGGTATTACAAGCGAAAGCAATGACGCAGTTCGTTGCTAATGCAGACACATTCGCACATCCCGACAATTTCACTCGAACAGAAAACTTTTTCGATTGTACCACGAATTTTGTTATCTCCGTTTCAGGTATTGATTACGATCGACTACTAATGAAGACCCGGCGAGTTCTAGCGAAAATGTCACGCTGACGAGAGATTCCGAATGAAACTATTCCCTCAGTGCAGCAGGAAGAGGTTGACACAAGGATTTTGTGGCATGACGAATGACGCCTGTTGTGGTTCACAATACATTCACATCAACGTTCATTTACCTATACGAAAAACGACCGTCTGATAGCGGGTCGGGGCCCTGGCTTTGTGACAAAAAAACAGTGACATGTGTTATATTCCAAAATAAAAAATCGCTGTCGCGTTAAACAACGACGAAAAAGAACTTTCTCGTGAAAAATAACGTGTTCGCCGTTAATTCTACGTTTACAAAAAGAGACGCAAACTGCATAACTTATTTCCGTTTTACGAATCGCAAAATACTCGGCACGGTTTAAGATCTGCTTGCAACGAATACTTCACAAAACAGGGAATATAAGAGTCTCGACGATAGAACGGCTCATGTTTCTGCGAGAGCGGTTATGCAGTCTTCTCGTAATCATTCTAATGAAATGTCCGCTTGGTTGCTCACCTGCTTTGTAATTTAATTTATCAAATGGATCCGGCCCCGTGGCTTTGATATCCTTCTCCTGAAGGGGTTCTATGCTCTCCTGGCTGTCTCTATCCGGGCTATTATCCTCCTCGACTTTATTGTCCTGTTTTTTGTTCGTGGCTGATCTCGAGGATGCTATTTCCTCGTACGTCATTCCAGGGGGGTATTTCCGCGAACATCTCGACATATTCGCGCTACCCTGACGCTCCAATTTGTGCCTTGCCATCGCTTCGTAGTCTTCGTACGATAATCCAGCCCCGAATCTGCCGGCGCGGCGGACGACAGTGAGAAATTAATTTTTTCCTTTCGCTTTTTACTCGATAACATATGTCATAGGAATAACATCTCGGTTCTTTCAAATCAGAGATGTACCTGGGGAGCCTTAATTTCCTTCTGGGCAGGTGGTCCTCCTGTTTAGGAGTCTGAGGTGGTGCTTGCGGCGAAGAGGGCGGCGTCGACGGGGTAGTGGTCATTTCGCTTTCTTCTAAACTGCTACTTAGAGCCGAGCCTATCCTGTTTCCCAAACCTTGGAGATATTCTCCGCTGCCTCCCAACGCAGACCTGACAGACCTGAGTGCACCTCTGGTGCGCCCAATTAGGGTCGCTCCACCGGTGGATGGTAGAGCCGTTGTTACGTCTACCATCTTCTACAACAAACACGCGTAATAAGCATCTCCAAAGTTCAACAATAAGCTCGGGACAATTTTGTTGTACGAAAGGTTTAACTACTGGAAAAATGTAGAAAACTCTTTAGTCGGTTTCAACAAATGTTCCGTCTCTGGTTTCAACTGTCCAATAAAGCCGTTCTCTAATACTTCATCGTTTCCAAAGCTTTGTGACGCAAGCCGTTGCTTGAAATGCAGAAAAACTGGTAATCACCGTGTAGGAGGTCAGGGCTGAAGAGTGTACGGGCGGTCGAAAAATTTCTAGTGAAATTCTCCTGCGATTTTCGAATTCGTCGCAAGCGGAAAAATTTTTCGAAAAATTATTTACGGGATTATATGAACGGAAATTAGCATTGAGATCGTGTGCAGATCAGGTGGATAACTTTCTTTGAAGTTAGTCAATTTATCGTTTCGCAACAGAAAGTCACGTAATATTCCAAACACGATAAGCCGACACGTGGAGCTGCTATTCTAATTAGATAGTCGCATACATCACTTTAGACACATTGTTGCTCGACATTTGGAACAAACGTGTAACACATTACAATAACACATACAGTTCAAAGACTTTCTTAGCGAGGAAAAATTTTTACTCTTATATTTGATCGGTTCTATTCGCATTTGCATTTACGAATATTTCATCGAAACTTATATCTTGAGAATTTTTTTGAGAAAGTTCCACGTTTCGTGTCGCAGAGGTAGATCTATCGAGGGAGGTGGAGTTTCAGAAATTATCGACAGTATTCTTCGGCTTGAAAGCTTCCGAATAGAATGGGAACTAGAGTGAAAAACATCGATTGCGAGTGAGATACAGAGAAGCCGTAAAGCCAGCACTGGTTTCGAGAATCGCCGGGGATACCGTGCGACTACTGACGGAGTAATCATTGTAATAAAATCTTTTTTCTTCAACTCGATCCGCGCTACATTATGTCTAGTATTTGTGTCGGCGGTTACGCTCGCAACGATTACCTACCGCCACGTTATCGTTATCGTGCGTTCGTTACACGTACACCGAGTGAATGAGGACTTTTTTAATTAGAGTTCGCGATACAAAGCGGATGTTTTTCCAGATAACTTGCATCGTCGAAACCCTACCGGTCGTAGCATCGGTATTAAACGCTGGCCAATCGTTAATTAGAGAAAAGGATGACTTCTCTGATTTTTGTTGTCACCGGAGAACGTTGGTTTCGCATATTGTTCGAAGGAATCTGTACCCGTGAAATTTCTTTAAAAATTTCTGAGCAGATCTAAAAGTGGATCATCGATCGCGCCAACATCTCCATTCATAGGTCGGTGCCGCGAGAATTTCAAATTAAGTTACCCACAAACATTTGTGGAGGTGGCGATGAGGCGGATGCAATATCGTGCAACAAGCATGCCAAGGCTATTGGAATTCTAACAGCAATTTTATGAACGTCCAAGTCAATATTCCCCGATGGTTCTATCGTTCCAGTCGCAAGCGAATGATAATCAAAATCTCACACAATTTTACAATAACGAAAAATATTAGCGAATCTACTGCAGCGTACAACCTAAAAATATTTACATATGGATAAGTAGTAAGCTAAAGAACAAATATTCGGACATTTTCTGCAAGGCTGATAATATAATATAATATAATAATAATATGATAAGGGAAGTCATAGGAAATCAGCTGGAGCAGACAATCGGGAGCTTTTAAAACATTTCCGTCGTGTTTACACGTTGCGCTATTCGATTTAGAAATGCAACTCCGAACGATCTGTACGATAATGACGGCCGATGGAAAGCGAATCGGATTGCGAGTCGATTAAGCCCCGACGAACCGTTGAATGCGATTGTATCGTTAACAAACGACCGACTGACTTCACTGAAAACACGGTGGGTACATGCAGCCAGGCCAGGATATTACTGCAATGCAGCTTTGCCTATACTGTGCTATTCTGCACCATCCTGGCCATCATTCAATTGCCAAATCGTATAATCTGAATCTATGTAACGCGTTGCGAAAATCTGTTTGTTTTCAAGGAAAATCTATTCCCTTAACAATTTTGTACTCGTTGTTTCTCAACTGTCTATTAAAGACTTATCTTTTTCTTTATTAAGTTAATTTTAGTAAAGTCATAATAAATATCATACGATTGAAAGAAAAATAACAAGAAAGCTTTGTATTTGATTTTTAAAATAATAAAATCATCACATGCTTTGACATTTCGTTCGGGAAAAGAATATATTTTCCAATGTTTTCGTTTCGGTTTCAAGTACCATCGGCTGCGTTATCGGTAAAGTAAAATATGTTTGTTATTGTAACAATCAGAAGCGAATACCGTTCTGCGGTGAAGCAAAGGTCCGGTTGAGGAAGCCAGCTACGGTTTTGTCACGATCACTTTGAGACACGTGTCTAACTACGGACAATTCTTCGCACCGCAACCACTCGAGTACAAACCGTCCACTGTGAACGTAGCGTAGACAGTTGTTTCCACTGCTGTCTGTCCGATGCACATTATCCTCCCGCATGTGATCCAATTATGCCGCACGCATGCGTCCGTCGAGATCAATACAGTTTTCTAAGGATTTACCACGGACTGCTTTAGAAACTCGTCGATACGATAGAATATCACATTTACCGGTCAATAATCGCGCACCGACTGACGCTAGTATGCCGGGTACCGATAACGTCGATTCCATCCCTAAACGGTAAATAGGTAAATGGGTTTAGCACTGTAGGTAACAAATAAATGTAAAATGCTGACATTCTGTAATTGTTTGGAAAATGGTAATTTTTGCTATTGAATCTGAGGGCGAGTGACATTGTAAAATGTTATGTAAGGGCATAGGTTTGAAATAATATATATATTTTGCATGTCTAACATAGTACAACTACTAACGTACAATATGTCGGGATATAAAAA
>CM052208.1:5809199-5837610 GCA_028454225.1 Lasioglossum leucozonium
CTTGACCAATGACCACTTGACCACTTGACCACTTGACCACTTGACCACTTGACCACTTGACCACTTGACCACTTGACCACTTGACCACTTGACCACTTGACCACTTGACCACTTGACCACTTGACCACTGACCACTGACCAATGATCACTTGACCACTTGACCACTGACCACTTGACCATTGACCACTTGACCACTTGACCACTGATCACTAACCACTGAACTCTGATCACTTAAGCACTTGAGATATCTGGTCCATAGCATCGTTCCATCGAGCGTTATCGCAAATTCGCAGCCCTTCCCCTAATTTGCAAGTCTACCGTATTGACCATGATATTCAAAATTGTTTCGCGTGTTTTCGAACAGTTTAATGCTCCCGTGGATGGTATCGAAGCGTGTGGTCACGGACGAAGAAAACGGGCTCTCCCAGGCGACGGTGTAGGCAAAGTGTGACCGCACCTCGATGACACTGTAAACACTCGGCCCGTGTTTCCAGCAATTACCAGGTAAATCGCGGGGTGTTGTTTGCCGCGGAAGAAATGTGTTACAACAACAGAAGCGGCGTACGAAGTTGCGCGCTCGGGGAGCTGGAGAGGACCGGCAATATACCCGAGGGCCACTCGAGTTACTCGGCGAGAAAGGATTTTCAAGGGCATGAGCTTGCAGATTTACTCGGCCCGGTCTCGAACGCGCCACGGCCAATCGTATCGACGGTTCGCCCTTTGATTCTCGCCGACCGTATTTGTTCTAACTACGCCCTGCGTAAACCTGAAAATTTCGTGCTAATGGAACAACGATCGGCTTATGATCGTTCCTCGAGGGCTACCGTTCGACGGCTGTTTGATTTGGAACAGCGGGCCCGGGTAAAGACTCCCGGCGATAAGTAAACGATTATTAATTATGGGAACCGTGGCAGGGAAAAAGGATTGTTGCGAGTCGCTGAACAACACAGGCACGGGGGCTGCGAACAAAATTGAAAAGAACTGCGTAGGCTACGCGCGACAAGGTCCCGCGGCCTTTTCGAGGAATCGCTGAAGGGTCCTTTGGGCGACCCGTCGGTGGTTTCGCGGGCGAAAAAATGTTTTCGACCACACGCATTATTGTGGTCGTGTTTGCTGAGGAAACAGACCGCGGCACGGTGGTCGAAATACAATTCGCGCGTGCTGCGAATCGTAATTAGAAGCCGCCTTTACAACTCGCCTTTTCGCGTTTGTTGTCGCGACGAGAGTCTTTTCTCGGGATCGGCTCGCACAATGCCATTCGGCGAAGTCCCTCTCGGCTGTCTTTGCACAACATAGCGAACAATGCTCTCGCCCGATTGATCGATCGTCTTGAATCTCCGAGCGGAAAGATTCGCGCCCCGCCCGATCTAAAAACAGATTGTCCTTATGCCGCTCTCCTGTCTGTTTGTATACGCAAGATCGCTTTCTTCCTGTGGTTCGGGCACCAACACCACCCGTCTCCTTGCCCTCAGAATATTTTCCGCTCGGTGTCTCCAAGAAGACTTGTTCCTCGCTTTCGCACGGTCGCCATTGAACGTCTCCTTGGAACGACAAGCCAGAGCCGTCGGCGGTGACAGAACCGGTGTCATCGTGTACACATTACGTCGTTTTCCGAATCGTTTCCCGCGCCGCGTAAGAAGGTCCTTGTAATAACACCGTCTGCCGAGGTCACGAAAGCAGTGCGCGATCGTAAATAAACAAAGAGACTGCGCGGTTTACTTAAAATAGTTTGTCCGGTTCCGTGGCGTAGTCAGGCATTCGGTCGGACAATATTATTTTATGGTGACCAATGGCCGGTGGTATGGTCCACCGAAATACGCGTTACGAGAGCTCCTTTAGATCTCACCGATCCGATGGACTTGGAATTGTCGTTTTACCGCGCAGGGACACGCAAACGACCTTACCGAAAGAAACATTTGCCTCTTCACCGCTCGGGAATGACTTTTCCCTCGGTCAGTTTTCCATCTCTCCCTCGATACGTTCCCCCCCCTTCCGTAAACACGTTTCAAAACGTAACGACTGTTATGTGGAAGTCGCGCAGTATATGCGACGAAGGAATTTAGTTCGAAGAAGATAACATTTGTGGATCGTACAGACCGATAAGAACATAGGGTGTGTAATTTCACCGTAACTGTGTCTATTAATAGATTAAGGCTTGTTTAATTTGTAAAGCATGCATAATCGCGTTTAAGTGCCTCTCGGGGATATGATTAACTCCGACGCCGCTCTCTTCCTAGAAACAGTTCATTCAGCTCCCACGAGATAGGATACCGGACCGTAACGGTCCAACCTGACGAACTCTTCCTAAAAGGGTAAATCTGTCAATCCGGCCGTTTAATTAAATTTCGATGTCGCCCCTTATCACAATGGGGTCCAATCAGAATTTACTAGAATTCCGGTGATAGAGTCCACGCCGACTTTCACTGCTATCGCTTTACACTCCTGGCCTCGTACAAAAGAAAAAAGTCCTACCGTGTCTCCGCATCGAATATGTATCGGCTAGCTCGGAATAGATAACACGTTCCCACTCGTTCCATCTGCAACGAAAGTTCGAAATATTATTCTTCATTGTTTTTACGAAATTGTATAGAGGACGCTATTTTTTCACCAGGTTTAGAAATGGATTTCAATCGATTCTCTTGCATTTGATCCGTTGATCAACCTGTTGAAGCAGGAACGTCTTTCCCGTGGGCGGCTAAAATGGCATAAAACCGACGGCGCGACACCGCCTGTCCCGTCGTCGATGTCTCCAATTTGTCTGTATGGTTACTCTAATACGTCGCGTCAACGCAGATAAGCGACGGATCGTAAATTCGCGGAGATGTATCTTTTACGATCGTTCCTAGGAATTTCGGTCCCGTCCTCTCATTGTTACAGAACTGTTGTATGACTAACTTTGTATTTATTTTAAGTTCACTCATGTATCATAAATAAGGACTAAAAATGCTCCCGACAGTGACCCTCGACCGGTCACTACCCTGAGTCACAGTATGACCCATCGTTGTAATCAGTTACCTCTCCCTTTTTGGGACCTCTATTTAAGTTCATGTAATAGACCCACTCTGGGCCTTTTTCGCACAACCTCTGCACAGTCCAGTACTCTGTCACTCTGCTTCATTTTTCAACGAATCTGTAATTTGACACACGAGAAGTTTTATTAAGGCGCTGGAACGGTAGCATGGTGTGCGCACACACCACTAGGTCAACCGTATACGTACATGGGGATTGCAAGATCCGGGAGGCCCACTAATGCAAAGTCAAGACTTCTTAGTAGTTACAATCGCTAGATAAAAGATAAATCTAGGGCGCGATCTTCGCCAAATGGCCCAATTTTTACGTTTTCGGTACGTAAATTGCATTATTCGGCAGAATGTAGCCCTCGCAGCTCTATGAAACGTATTACTCGACAGCTCCGACAACGGCAGTGCTGTAGCGCCGCCACATTGCTTCTCGCGGTTCCGCTACATGCTGTCGAATAATGCAATTTACGCCCCGAAAACGTAAAAATTGGGCCATTTCGCGAAGATCGCGCCCTAGATTTATCTTTTATCTAGCGATTGTGACTACTAAGAAGGCATGATTTGCGGCCTCCCGGATCCTTGCAATCCCCATGTACGTATACGGTTGACCTAGTGGTGTGTGTGCACACCATGCTATCGTTTCGTTTTGTTATGTAAAACCTAACAACGTTTATTAACCCTCATCCGGAATACAACAGAACCATTTCATTTCCTCTCGATTTTACCCGACGAAGTGTTCGTATTTGAAGTCCGAACTCTCTCTCTCTCTCCCTGTCTCTTGAC
Organism: Lasioglossum leucozonium; assembly: GCA_028454225.1. Taxonomy (NCBI): domain Eukaryota; kingdom Metazoa; phylum Arthropoda; class Insecta; order Hymenoptera; family Halictidae; genus Lasioglossum; species Lasioglossum leucozonium. The sequence continues at coordinate 5,813,003 of CM052208.1, forward strand.
AATTAAAAATCTCGGTCGGTAAAACGGACAACCACGACAGGAATGTCAAACATTCGCCTGCCTTCGCTCGCTGGAGGCAACATCTTCGAGGATGTCTCTCGTTGGAAAGCCATTACGTAGGCTCGTTTCGGACACGCCGCGTCGACCGATCTTGCCCGTTATCGGCGCAACACAAGACGATCTCGCTGCCGTGATTCCACAGATCCGATCAGCCTGATCCGAGCCACCGGATGACGTGCTGTCGTCGACTTTTAAATTAAATGAAATAAACGAGCTACCTGTTGGAAGATAACGGCTACCGATAGCCGGCAAGCCGCCCCGCCGTTGTGGCGTGACCATCGTAATAGATTATTGTGAAATTGTCGGTGCGTGGCGGCAACTGTTGCCAGTGAGAGTCCGACAGAGCCGTTTTTTGGCAATCGCTTTTCAATCCGAGACGAAATTATAGCGAGACTCGGATGAAATCGTCGAAGGACTCCCGTTTCTTTCTTCCAAACAATTTTTCGTTGAATGTACTTGACCATCGCTAAGAATCTTGAACGATTCAACATCGCTTGGGAAGACCGACGATGCGAGACGCAAGGTCGAAATGACTGTTGTAGGTGTAGAATCTTGAACCAGCTATTACAACCGCTCGTAAATTTTTAAATATTTATTACAAGTGGGATAGTTGAAGACTTTCTGGCAACTGGTGCAAGAGTCGTGCAGTCGATGAACTTGTCGGTCTTCTGTTCGCTGTTTTACGGATCGGCGCGGCGGCGTGAAAGGTGTTTAGGTCCTCTCTCGGTTGCAGGTACATAAGCTCGTGGTTCGCTTTCAGTTCGTTCCTGGTAGCACGGTTTAATAGCCTTATTTGTGTTCCGAGGCGTGTTCCTTGTCCGTTGTGTGTTCTTCGGCATCAAAACGGACCGATGCGTCCTCCTAATGCGACGCTCGCACCGGATCAGCCGTAGCCGGCAACGGTTTAAACGGATTAGACGGAATATCTACAGAGCCGATCAAATTTCCTCGAACGAGTAGGTGTACGGGCACAGGATCATCTTCGGCTCACGAACACAGAGAACAAAGATCGCGTCGCGTCGAGCCGGCAGATTCGCTTGTTTGCGCACCGCCAACGTCGACCGACACCTGAAATAGTTTCGCCCACGGCGCGGCGCGGCGAAGTTAATACGCCCGCTCGACGTCGATGCATTAAACATGAAACATTGTTTTGATACGAGGAGAAACGATCGTTTACCGACTTGCCAGCTCCCAGTCCGAGCATTCCTCTCCAATAGCGAACTTTTTCGATCGCGCAGATCCGTGGTCTCGATGATGTACCGATGATAACGCGCAGGTGCTCGGGATAAGGAAGGTCCGGGCGATTATTGCTCGTTCGATTCCGCGTGGGCGAGGGGGCTGAAAGATTTGTTGCTAGGCGTTTGCGTCCTATCTTCATGGACGAATGAGCAGACGAGATTATTTGTTGTTTCTGCGGCGGAGGCAGATCTATTTATTTGTTCAGCTGAATTATGCTCCGAGTAATTGCTTTATTAAGTGTGTCGGAATGTACGCGCGTATTCGAAAATAGTTGAACGCTAAAATTATATTTTCGGCTATTATTACGCGATACCGAGAGATTCTAAAAATTCTTCACGCAGATGTGCTTAGTAGACTGCGGGTTTTATGCGTTTGATAGAAATTAAGATAAAAGAAATATTATGAAATCAATTAAAGACAAAGCAAGACACGTCGAATCGATTCCAGCTGTTTGTTATCTGGTTGCCAGCCGACTCTAGTCTCCTGTTATTTATTTTCTTTTATTTTTACATCATCAATCCTCCCTAACGTCGTTACGGGCGTCCCCCTACCGATCATTTGTTTAGTGCGTCGTAACAATTCCTCGTGATATTTGCCGCAAGTGACTGGAAATCGTCGAAAATGGTGCCCTGCGCTAACACGTTCGTATGGGGATGTAAGTAAATTATTATTATTACGCGTAAGCCTCTCGTACATTGTACCGTATAATAAGTGATATTCCCATAAATGTTTCTGGGCTGAATGCAGCCGGTATTCGGATAATGGGCGACGACTCAACAGACATGACAGATCGTACTCGACTAACTGTTAACGCCGCTAATATTACCACTGGCGAGGAGTTTATGCCCGACAACGGCAGTGTCAGCATAAGAGGTCCTCAATCACGTTCAAGTGAAGGAACGTCGGTGTACGCAAGTGTCGTCTTCACTCTGTCGATCTCTCGACGAGCACGACGGGAACGTTCCTCGCTCCTCCACGTGACAGATCTCACGCGTACGTGTCCAATAAATGCATCCGAACCGAACACATTCCTATCTTAGTATCCTCTCCCCTCGTGGTCGTGGCCAGATACGTTAAGACCACGTGGCAAGACGCGCCCGTCCAACGAAACGTTTTCAAATTTACACGTTGAAACAAGACTTTTCGGATATCCGTGAAAGATGGAGAATTTTCTCCGGCATTAACAGATTTCTCGACACCGTACTTACGGCAAATCGTTGGAAATCGGAAGCTTTTCTTATTAGTTTCCTCACAGCCGTGGTGGCGGCGACGATGATGTACCAACAACGATGGAAGGAGGTTTTACGGTCGACGGCCACCGCGGTGGCATCGGGTAAACTTATGTGGACGCACGTTCGACTCGGCTTCATGGGAGCTTGAAATTGGTAGCCGATCCCACGGCTCATCTTCGCACCTTTGTACCCCCGACCAGGGGATTTATCCCGTGGAAATCCACTTTGTCAAAGCGCCACTGCCTTTCGGCCGGCCTACCGGGGGACTTCTCTACGATCTGATACGTTATGGGGTATGTTGCGCCATTAATTATCGAAACAAATAGAAACGGTGAGTTATACCTACACGCCCTGCACCACCGAGCACACCTTATCGTAGATCTTCCGTCGCGAGATACGATTTAATGCTGCGCGAGCGTTAATATATGTCCTTTTGTTGGCTGCAAATCTGCCGCGCTAATGCGTGTTCTGTTCTGTATCCCCGCGGCCGGTGTACGCGGACCTAATGCCATTAAATCCTACGTTGTTCGATGATAACGCCGATACGATCGTGTTTAGCGACATTATGCTAACGCGGTCGCCGTTCGACGGCGTTAAATTTTCGAGATCTGCGAATAGATCTTGCGCGCAATGCTTGAGGCGCCATTAGAATAATCTCTGTTCAATTTTTACGTCTCGATAGCCGATGTTTAACCCTCTGCGGTCGTATTAGGTTTAAGTTTTGTTTGTCGTTATGGTTCATGGTATTATCGGTATGATTCTTTGCTGTGGTGAAAAAGTTTTGGCGGGTGAGAGTAGAGATACGAAGGGTTAAAAGCTGGCTCTAGATAGCCAAGTCGAATTAGATCGAGAGTCTCGGTCCGTTCAACGAACAAATAAACGGGTTTGTAGGAAAATGGCGTGTCGTACGACGGTTGCCTGTAGAATGTAAAGCGGTATCATCAGGCCGGCGATGTTGCTTGGGGGTCTGCGGTGTCGTTCTCAGGTTCGACTCTGGTTACACGGTCACGGGATATAAACGTTCCCGCATCGCATACATTGCCGCGATTGTTCGATTGCGTCCGAGCGATACTCGCGTGCCTCTTGTCCGAGTCATCGACGGAACGATCCGCAGGAAATGATTCGTTGGCGCAAACCTCGCCGAAGAAGGCTATCGGGGTATCTCGGTGCACGAAACACGGGTCCGATCTCTCATCCTAGGGGATACGGATGAGTAGGCGCGATGGATACACTGCGCAGAACACGCCCGACACGCTAAACGTCCGCCCCGGACTCGTGTAAACAATTATTCATCCGGCGGATCCGATTTGCTCCATTTCTCAATTAGTCCGGGCCACGGGGCTGCGTCGCTGTTCCCCCGGTGCCAGCCGCTTCCGGTCTATCCGAGCTAACCGAGAAGGCGCTTCTAGATTCACGATTTTATTTTTATGACCGCGAACCGCTTAATGTCTCTTGACTCCGCGCGCGCGCGCGCTACGGAACCCAGAGACCGGAGTAGAGTTACGGAGGCCCTCTAACCGCGGCAATAAAAGGCAAATGACGTCTGTCTCGCTGCTGTGAAAATGCGATTTGTTTTCCCGCGAACACGCGGAAGAGGAAGCTCGATGATTGAGCCTCCGTGCGTGTGGTTTTCGGCGGCCGTAAAGTTCTCTTTACTGCCTCGACAGAACCTACGTCTTCCGACGACCGTGGCTGCCGATACTCACCAAATTTTAGCAGAAACGTCGAGATAGAATCAATATTTTTGGAGGTATCTGCTGGCGAGTCGGAGCATGAGAAAATTCTCTTTAGATCGATGTCGATACGAATTGGAATTTTCAAAGTCCCACAGCGATTCGGACGGCGCGTTGACACGGCACCTCGATGGTAGTAGCTTGGTTCGAAACCGGCCTTCGGGACGGACTTTTGAAAACTCGGAAATTTTTCTCACGATACCGGTGCGGTGGCCGGGGGCTCGGACGGGGTTCCCCATTCGGAGCGCGGCGCGTTCGTTGGTTTCCGTTGTATTTACTTTCGAGGCACGAGCATAAATTAGTAGTACGTGCCGCGCGTGTAACGAATACTCCCCATCCCCCCGATTGGAGAGATTAGGATTATAAGGGGTCCGTTTGGTCGCGGTCGCGGTCTCGGCCTCGGCACTCGATTTTCTCGGCCGTTCGATTGCATTCTGTTAAATCGTTGCTGGAGCAGAAGACACAGAGGCGAACGAGACAGCGGCTCGGCGGTCGTGCGTCTTAGTCGGCTGACAGTCCCGACTTGAAAAGTCGGTTTTCTTTTTCCCTCGCACCGGCCACGGTATCGTCCGATGAGAATCTTAATGTTAATACCGGCGCGGGGCGGCCTGACGGCCACGGGTATCGGCGTGTTCGCCTGTGACTGCAGATCCGCCGATAAATAACGCTTTTTAATGCCTTATTCGTGCCACGCACAAGCCACTATCGCGTTCAGGTGCCGTGGCGATCTACCAACTTTCCACGCTACCCTCTAGTTAGTTAGTTAGTTAGTTAGTCATGTTATCCTCGGAGACGGGATTCGGACACCCATCGTTTCCTTAAGGCACTCCATATCAACGTCAACGGATTCGGCCCTGTTTCTCGGGTTGCAATTATCCTTCGCTTTTCCGCCTATGACCTGTTTTCTATAGCCCGGGCCTAATTCAGAACCATCGACTTACTAAGCGGGTCGGTCTTCATTGATGAGATGATCATACCTAATAATTGGATTTTTGAGCTATTTTATGGCTCGGTGTGAAACGCTACCCTCCAACTAACGATTGTCACCAATCCGGCCATTCGTCGATCCTGTCGGCCGTGTAGATGCGGTGCCTCGTTTTTTCCTTCGTGTTGAAATCCTGTAGGTTATGAAATAAGCTAATGCTGACAATCCGTAGTACGTGAATTAGGGAAAAACAGAAAATAGAGTTTAATACCAAAATGAATACAAGAGGAGCTTCTCGCTCAAGCGCTTCAGTTCAACTAACTGATCGACCCTCGAAGTCTGTCCGCGGAGAACCACAGTCTTTACAGAGGTCTTTACATTGTAGTCAAAAACAGAATACGGGAGAACCAGGTTCTCAGTATAAGGGACAGCGGCAGAGGAGACTTTTCTTTCGCACTCACACAACATTCTAAATGCACACAATTTAACACTCCCACTCATTTAGAATTATCGCTCCCACTACAGCAGAGTAGGTTTTTTTTCCATTCATACGAGCACGCTTTAGATAACTTCTAAATACCTAATTTAACACTTCGAACGTGTCTTTCAAACATAGACGAAGTAGGTACTCTTTTCCTCACGCGGTCCTATGCGATTTTCATTCAATACTTAATTGTGTAGGACACTTCCCGGAGGAATGTTGATATTTGTTGGAGTTTGTGAAATAAACACACTTTATGTAACTAAAATATAACCGTTTAGTCTGACTGTGGTTTGTATTAAAGAAGTGACTGTATTTAGAGAATTCTGTATAAAATGTCTGTTAGCCTGCTGCTCTTCCTTTTTGGTGGCTGTCGATGGAGTGAGTGCTAGGCGGCTGTTTTTTTTTTTGTTGATTTCCCTTGAGTGATTGCGTGGCCTAGTTCCTGAGGGATCTCTATTTCCCTTTAACCTAGATATCCTGTGAACATAAAAAGATTACTTGGTTTCGTGGTGGGGTTTTTTAACGGTCATGAGTAGGGATATAGGAAAGATTTCAAAAAACCTATATTCTTGTTGGGGGGGGGGGGGGGAGAGGCATTAATAATGCACCAGTCTTCGTGTGAGTTTGGAAATGTTTTTTAGTGGGATATTGTTTTTGTCGAAGTTTCCAATGCTTTTTATAAGGGGGTTTTCATGGGAGTGGTTGTACGTGCTTTGAATGGAGGTGTCTATGTAGTGTTTGATAGTTTTTATATTGGCAAATTTGTGAAGTTCTGCTACTGGGGTGTGGTAGTCTTTAGAAATTTGTTTTGAATGATTTCGGCTTTATTTATATTAGTTTTTGCGGCTGTGGCCCAGACTTGGTGGCTGTAAATGATGAACTGGGCGGCTGCATTCGTCCTTATATACTTAAGGTGCCATAAAGTCCAGGTAGTTTGGCTGTGCATATCATCGGTGTGTACCAACAATATTGCCTCCGGATTTAGTCTAATTTTTAAAAAATTGATTCTGTTTCCAAGAGCGGCTAAGTACGCAGGATGTACTTCATGCTCAGCAACGGCGGAGAAACGCTTCGAACGGAAGATCCTTGATTACAAAAGGAACAGTCGTCCGAGGGAAGACGGCGTCGGGTTTGGATCTGCGAGCGGAAACACGAAAAAGATCGAAGTCGGCACATAAGAAGCCGTGAAATACGACCGTTCGACGTGTTAAGGACAAGAATCGATGCTCCCCGATATTTACTGGCCGCGTGACGCGTGGGGTCCCTCGAAGGGTGTTTCGTGCGTGTGCGTTGCGAGGATAATGAGTTACCGGAACAAACCATCGGCAATAAATCAGAATCATTAGGGGATTGGCCGCGCCTTTCACGATTCCTGGTCGCTTCTTGTACCGGTCCGTGTGATTTACGCCCCCATAAAAATCTGTATCGTTCCGCGGCAGCTACCTCCTCTCTCCGAGTCTCGTCCGTGGGTCCGTGGTTCGGGATCCTCTTGAGATGCGCATAATGTGAATTACGAAGGCCAATCGGAAAGAAATGTCTTCTTCTCGCTGGGTTTCGGTCGGCCCTTTCTAGAAAGGGCCCTTCTTCTCACGGACGTATCTTGCTTTCGCACAGTGCCGAGCGATTTTATCGTCGAACCTTCTAATGGCCGTTAAGCCGAGAGGATTATTGACGTCCGGCATTCGCGCGCTGGGCGTTTACGATTGCCGCGAGTTCGCATAAATAAGCGAATGATTTGTTCCACGCGGTACGATTGCCTTGCGGTTTTCACGGAAATTGAGCCTCGAAATAGAACCGTAGGTCCGCGTATTGTCACCGGGGTAATTGCCTTTGTCATAGAGACTCCCCTCCTGCAAACATTTTATTTCCTCTTGGCGGACATTCTTCTCCTTCTGTTTCGGTTGGAAGATGGTGGATTCGGATGAGGAGACAGCTAGATGGTCGCCACGTGTGAGAGAAAGCCCATGGGTTGAATATTTACAAGTTGAATATTTATTATTCCGCATTATTCCGCGGTTGAATATTTATTATTCCGCACTCTCGCGAGCCCGGTTACGACAAATGCGAGTGGTCGCGGACTAGTTTAATTAAATTGCGGATACAAGTTATTAATTAAGAATATGTGATCGGTAACACAGCGGTAATCCAGTCACGGATGGTTCGAAGTCACCAACGGTCGACGTTGTTCGTTCACGATTCGGCAGGCAAGAGAGCCCGATCGACGTCGCGCAGAATGTCGAGAATCGATTCTCGTTGGGTAGGGAGGCACAAAAAAGTGACCTCAACGGAGGATCTTCGTTGTTGATCCGATGTGTATTTGCGACTCCGAATTGACGTAAACAGTGATTATCATCCTCGCCGATCCGTGCCACTGGACTACCGCTGGTGGCAACGACGGCATCGAACACCTTCGATTTGCTCTTATTATAGAAATATTTATTTGCACATTGTGCTATTCCGGAATGTGACTTTACATTGAGAATTTTCTGCGGAGGGGCAAACAGGGGCCTCGACGATGACAAAACGATGGAACGAAAGAAATTTTACCGTGGAGAAAGCTCCTACGCAGAGAGCCACGGATGAGCAAACAAGCCCAATTATTTCCGTCTGGCACCCCGGTCAGTATGAGCATTTTATTACTATTTACTCTCGATGGGTAAACAGCTCGAGAAGCGTTCGGTCTCGTCGACGCCCTACGCTTCGCCACAGTTAATTCCTTTCACTATCGGACTTTCCTCGCACGACACAAGAACGAGGAAGGTTCGCGCTATAAATTCGAAGCCGAAAACCTTTCTATCGGCGGCAGCCTCACGAGAAAGGAAGAATCGGTTGCATTCAGGTATCGAAGCGACGACAGCGCGTCGGCGATGTTATCTGAAAGGTTTAGACGTAAATTTTCAGCCGGCTCCGTCATAGGGTTGCTCCAGCGTCGCAGAACATCCGTGCTGCGTTCGGTGGTGACAGAATAGACTCGCATTCTTACCGCCACGGTACTTCCATAAAATTTCATTTATCGATGTCCTTTCAATTCCTAAAAATGAAAAATTCAATAAACGAGTTTGTAGGAAACGGTGAAACTAGCTTCCTGCGCCATAAAGTGTTAATAAAAAATCCATCAGCGAGCGAGCGGGAAGATCTAATGGCCGACGGGTAATAGTCTGTCATCGTTGCTGCTAACGTGCCATTAAATGGGTAGTCCATGAACTGCGAGGATTTTCTACGCCAGCTAGCCCCGCTGGAACATCGTGCTCCGCGCGCGCGTAAATCTGCTGGCGGAATACGCGGAGTTTGCTCGCAATCAACATAGATCAGCCGACTAATTAATTATTGCGCGGGCTCGTCGTTGTCGCTTAGGCGATCGGGCAACCGGTAATAGTAAAATATACGATCGAAATAAACTTTCACTTGTTTCGCGAAAATAACGGAGTCGATGAGTTACTCGTGTAAGTTAAAAACTTGTACCGACATCGTGTACATATGTAAGTTGAACCCGTAGTCGCTCTCGGATTCAGGTAAACTCGAAACGCCAAGAAACATTTTCTCCGACGTGCTGCGAGACCGTATTTCTCTGTTAGGAAAAGAATTTTGCCAGTCGATTCCCACGAAGTTGAACGCGCGACGAAATGCGCTTAAAATGAACAGCGTTGAAATTCATTGCGCGAGAGCAATGTATTCCACGAGAAGTGCGGTTAATTAGAGCGTTGGTCTGGTATCGGCCAGCTATACATATAAATTTCGAAAGCCACGAGGAATTCGCGTTTCACGGTGAACGATACTTACATTCGGAACATCTACCGACAGAAGAACGCGAAATGTCCCGTCCACGTTGCCGTATCTATTTTCATCCGACACGTTTTAGATGCTCCACTATTGAACCCGACAGGCGAAACGTGTTGCGCATTGGCTCGTGACTGGAGAACAGACTGTGACAATTTACGTGCCACTGCCAATCTAACGTCGCACACGCCGTTGAACGGTAAGATCGGTTCGGGAAATCCGAAGAGTCTCGTCGTTGCTGCACCTCAGAATCCTCCTTGACTATTATCTTATTTTTTCTGCATAAAGCATTTGACGAAGCAAAGACGAGGCACTGACATTCTCTACCATTTTGCATACCTATCGTGCTCTATTTTTCTTGAAGATAGAGTGTATCTGGGAGATACGTCGTGAAATGTCAACGTTGACCGGTACGAGGAACGTAAAGTGGTCTGCGGTCTACGGTCTGATTCGGGGCAACGTGACGATCAGGTCGCCCCTGGCGCCGTGGGCTGTTTAATTTTAGGGCATTACGCGTGCAGGCGGCAGCCTGGCCGAGGCTAAAGGGTTCCCTGGGTCGGTATTTGTCGAGATATTATCGCGGAAGGAAGGGAAGGGGAGAAGCCCTGGGTAACAAGGAGGGCGTGACTCTTCCTCGGAGAGCCGGGGCTCTAAGATGCCTCCGACACCGTTTCGCGAATTAGCCTCGTCCCTCATCATCGTTTCCATCGGGAACCGAAGAAATCCTTGCGACTGAAGGCTCCGAAATAAATAACTGCAAAAATTTCGTTCTTTTGCAAAACACTGCTTATTTTTTCCTTTGGTCTGCGGCCAATTTATCCGCCGTGCGCGTAGAACGCGGGTCTCCGTGCGAAATAAAAGTTGTTTAACATTTTGATGAAGTTGAAATTTATACGCGAATATCTTAAATTTCGAAAAAAACTTGTTAGGCGATTTTAACAGAATCGAGTACCGCGATTATGATATTAGCATACATCTCTTCCTCGCCGCGAGCAATCGACAGTCGCGATGTAAACGAAACCTTCTATTCCCTGGCGATCATTTCTGATTTTAATTTGCGGCTGGGCAACGGTGGGAGGTGCATCGTGTTTCGCGGCGACCCCGGTGCATTAATTCCCACCAGGAACGCGTTCGTATACTTCTCAGTCGCGATCGATAATAATTAATAAACCCGCTAACTCGTCCGTTTGGCCGTGCTTCAACTACTGTTAAACTGCTTTTGACGAATGTTAAAAAAAAAATTGATAATAGCCTGTGCCACGGAGTGTTTAGTATTCATGGGCGCAGGTGGTTCGTACATGTATGTACGATCACGCGCGAATACAATATTCTCGTCGTTTAGATTTCCATAGATCTACATGCCGATATCGATAAGAGTAATTTCGAGCAACCAGTGCGTGTAATTATACTTCACCGAGAATATTAACAGACGCGCCGCTGAAAGTTTCGTGTGGTTAACAGCTCGCGCACGTACGAGATATAAGTTTGATACCGCGTTTGCGTGCAGAATCACCAGATTATTATCGACTTACAGTGATTGAGGTGCGAAGCGTGCCCACGATTTCGTGCGGCGAATTTATAATGGATTTGCAATCTCGCGTCCGAGATGCGTCGCGCCCTTCGTTACGGCCGAGATACAGTGATTGCACCTTCCACGCGTTTTATTTCACAGTCTCGCAATCACAAGTGTCGCGTGTTCCTCGCCTTGACGCATCGACCGCTGTATATGTATAGGCAACGCGATTATTCATCCAGATTTTCATGTTAATACGTCGAATGTATTTAAAATTAATTCAGATTCGCGAAAATCACGCACGGTTGATGTATTACGTACCGTGCGCGTCTCGCAGGAAGTCCCGCGAGAGGAATGCGAGGCCGATTGGTCAGAGTGAAAAGGGCACGCCCCGTTTCACGTGCGCGGCGACTTCTTGCGAGGCGCGAACAGTAGTTCCGTCTATAGAAACGCTTTCCTCCCGTCGGTCGATTAGGTTGGGAATGAATGAGTCGATCGTATCGCGCATGCAGCGTGAATGCATTTCAACGCGCCGCGCCGCCGCCGGTGGTGTCAGATGGTCGCATGCAAATGAAAAAGGAGTTCGATAATTGTCTCGAACAATGGCGCCGTTTATTTATAAGCCGTATTGTTTCATTTCGACCGATCATCTTGCGATGCGAACGCACGTCGCGTCGCGTCGGCCTGTTTACGGTGGAAATTGAGATTTTCAACCAAGTGTTCAACCAAGGTAAGCGATAGAAATTATCGTGCATCATTCTACGAATTAATCACAGTTAATATACATTTGTAAAAAGAAAAAACGAGTAATAAATTTCCATAATTAGTAGTTAATCCGACAAGTCGTCGAATAGCACATTTAAAATGAATTTGTTCAGCGGGAAAGACGTGTCGACGAGGCGGCGTTAATTTACGCGCGAGACCATTGATCGAATAACTGTGCGCAGCTACAGAATGGCGTTTAAACCTAGCTAAAAATGATAATCTCAGGCTATAAATCCAGCCGGATCAATCTTTAAGAGCTTTATCTGGAAAGATTGACCGGATCGAAAGAACTACTCCAGCCGAGGCCTAATCCTGATGTAAGTGCCGGCTGAAAGTGTCTCATTTCTCGCTTTATATCGGCGTTAAATCTTCCGCGAGATAACGCGGTTCTGCCTAGTTCCGCGGCTCGGGAACACCGCCGCGAAGAATGAAGTTTACAGGTAGCGTAAATTCTAGGCTGGATGCGTCCATTTCTCCGAACAAGACCGCGGATAATTGAAGCGGCCGCGATCGGGAGAGCCGAGGTGCCGAAACGAGTCTTAAACGGGTTCGAACGATGAGATAAGGACCCTATAATACTCGGCAAGATGAATTACACCGTGCATAAAGGGTAGAAAGGCCTCGGAGGGTCGTCATATTTTACGGCTCATTTTGTTACTCTTTACTGTCCGATCGTTGTATCGACGTTCGTCCATCGTTAAGTCTCGCGGCGCCCAATGACCAGTTGCCACTCGAACACCCAGGATTTGCAACAGTTATTCATGGCTTCCACTTAATTACGCGTATTACGCTTGTCACCCGACGAATTACGGCAATAAGGAAAAACGAAGTCCCCGCGCGAAGAAAGTCTGAAATTCGAAAGCTAAAAATGGTGTAAGAGCCAGACCGATCGATCGCTGCTCCAATACAACGGATGATTTACCACAATACATTCTACAGCGGAGTTCGCGCGACGCGGAGAGGCGAGCGGCTCAATTATTCGAAAATTTGCTCGACGACCCAAATGCGAGTTGTCGAAAAAAGAAACATGTAGTCCGCGTGAGTTGAAACTCGCGGTCATTACGTGTGACGGAAAGAGATGCGTATTGATACGTTAGGGCGAGCGCCTATCGCGCGAGCGATCGCAGTAACGTGCAAAATCATTTTTGAGGTAATCGGTCGCGAACGAGTAGTCAAAGAGTATAGTCTGCGTGACATAAGCTGTAATATTCATCATATACGTATTACAGTTAAACGTGCGATCGTCTTATCCAACAAAATATAAATATATATTGTTTGTCTCATTTACGTTGATTTCACAAACAAACTCCAACAAAACAGAAAGAGATCGTTCGGAACCGGACGGTCTTCTTAAAAGCGAATCTCGCGTATAATTTCGCCACGATCCGCAGGAATCCCGTAATTCGCGTGACTCTACGATAAAATTTTTTTTCAGCTATTTTTAGAGCGGCGCTGCTCTCTGTCGGAGCGACCAGTATCTCCGCGGTCGGTGCATCGAACCCCGCGATCGGTTCCAAGATTGAGATAAGCGGCTTGCGAAGAAATAAGTAGTTTAAGCCTGTTCGCGTGGCCGGAGATTGGTCTGACGTCGCTTTGCACCGAGAAGTGGGGATGTTTTATGCATGGACCTCGCGTTATGCATCATTCCAGGTGGATCTCGAACAGAACCCGTCGAACTCTGGTTCCGTGCGAGGGAACCGTGTTACGGGGCCGAGCAGGGAAGAATGTTTCCCATCCGACAAGCCTCGAAACAAAAACTGTTAATTTCGTGGTGGCTCGTTCGAGCGCATCTAAATTCGTCGCGGTGATTATTCGAAGACAGAGTGCGCCAATTTGTGCGAGCGTTGCGCAAGGACCCATCGAATCCTCCGGACGAAGCGTTAACCAGCATTACCATGTAAGTGTACTGTGGTTTTCGCGGTCGGAGCAGGAGGTGCATACAAACGGACTTTCCTAAAACACGGAGATCGCGTGACGATCTCCGGCATCGGGGATGTTGCGTGTAAGCGTGTTGGTGGGGGGACATTCGAGGGAGAGTGGGGGCGTGCGTTACGCAGGAATTAGGGTTCTGCGTGGTGGTGAGGAGAGCCAGCACGGCAGCAAGGCGCTCGTACGGTGCCGGAGAATCAGCCGCCGGCAGCAGCACCATCACCAGCACCAGCACCAAGCATCAGCAACATCGCCGGCACGAGAACAGCATACACCAGCGTACACGGTTCCGCCGCTGCGGAGAAGCCTCGCTGCTCTCGGTCGAAGCAGTCTGCGTCGATCTTCGGCCCTCACGGTGTCCCGTATGGCCATGCGTCGCCTCGACATCCTCGTCGACTCAACGCCAAAACAGACGGTCGACATTGCACGAATTTCCATCGATTACCTCCAAGCGGCCTTAATCCCCGCGACGATAAGAACTCGCCGGAGGAAGCAGAACGTAGAACGGAGACGCGCGTCCGTCGCGATCCTAGATCGACGATCGAGAGATCATCGGAGCGCGGCGACGACAGCCGGTCTTCTCGACGCGAAGATAGGAAGAGAGGCCGTCGCTCGGGCGGTAAAGATAGAGCCTCTGTCACGGGGGTGCGCGAGAGAAAAGCTTGTCATCGTCTCCCGCAAGAACGCTAGTTGCTCGGCCGGACAGTGCACGGAGGACACCAAGGCCGGTGGGATCGCACCAGGATCGAGCGATTCAAAATTTCTGCCCGCTCGGAGAATCGTTAAAGATATCGCTACCGGTGCTGTATCGACCAACGGATATAGCAACGGTTCCGCGGCGACGGTGACACGCGTCGCAACCGCCTTGCAACACGCAGAGCCGAACTTGCCGGGGTTCGCACGCGGGAGGACCAGCCCGTGCGTACGGTCCACCTATCGCTCCACGACTCGACGACCGAGTCAGTGTTACTCTTGATTTCCGCGCGAGCGCCAGCCCCGGCCTAGCGGGGACGATACCAGCGATCTCTCCGTTCGTTTTCGACGATCGGCGCCGCGCCGCCGTCTTCGGATCCGTTCTTCCGTCGAACAGCTCGTCTCGCCGAAATATTCGCCGTCCAGAGGACCGTGTGTCGCGCGGAGGATCCTCGAGAAGGTGTTCCAGTGTCTTGTTTCGGTGTCGACCCAGTGACCGATCGAGATCGAACGCGGTGGTTGTGCGACATTTGTATGTTTCCTTCGTTTCGTTTTTTCTTCGATGACAGCGAGTGAATTGTCTCCGGGGATTTCTCCTCGATGAACTTTTAACGGGCTGTACCGAGTTCCCAGAAGATAAACGTGATAAACTGTTATCGAGGCTGTATCGTGTATCGCGATCTGTATCGATCCGATAAACGTAATTCTTCCGACGCGTTAACGGTCCGACGAGAGAAACGTACCCGTTTGCCGAGTCGCGCATCGGTGGTTCTTCGTTCTTCCGTTTTGTATTTTTCACGAGGTTTCGTTATCGCTGACACGTGTCTCGTCTCGAACAATCGGGAATCGTGCCCTGTGTTTTTTTCCACGAAAAAATAACGAGAGAGAGAGAGACCGTGCGCGTGCGAGGATCGGCGCGCGTCGCCGGCGATCTTGTCTCGCGAACCGTTTCGTCGGCTCTCGAGGTTTCGTCGGGAGCCTGCGAGCGTAGAAAATCGTGTGGAATGGTTACGTGGACGGCCGGACGACGGTCATTGGAAATCGCGAGCGTCGAGTGGCGATTTCTCGAAGAAGGAAGTGAAAAGGATCGCAGCGGCGCCAGCCTCAACGTCTATTTTCCGACGTGAGCCGCAACGGTCTCTCGTTGCCGGAGTAATTAAACCTAAGCGACGTAAACGGGAACCACGCACCCGTTGCGTAACACCGGGGGCCAATTATTCCGTCGCCTAAGACGAAGACACGAGAAGCCACGTTACATCGGAATCCTCTTAATCCGGACACGAATAATTGGGTCTCGATCGATAAATTTTGCAAGTTACGAGGATTTCATCAACGCGATTTGAATAAACAACAAGAAAAAGGAGAGAGAGAGAGAGAGACAGAGAGATCTTAACAGGTTCTTCAAAGAGATCCGACGACACGGGTTTTTGTCGGAAACGGGTCAAAGGAAGGAAATACAAATCGCGCGGATCGATCGTTTCGCCGCGTCGCTCGGAAGAGTCGTCGATGAACGGTATAAAACAATCGTTATTATCAGCGGGTGGTGTTGTCTCGGAGATAACGCGGCGCGGAGACTGAACGAGATCGTAGATCGCGATCGATCCCGGTGAAACGAAAATTACAGTACAGCGTCCCTTCCTTTTCTCCCGGGAAATTCCACTAGGTCGGGTCTGGGGGTGGAACGAACGCGGTCGGTATGGAGGGGTAGACGAAGGATCGGAAGGAAGTAAGGTACTAGTGGTCGGCGTCTCGGAGCGTCATACGCGTCTCGGCAGTAATGCGCGGAAATTATGCGCTTCCACGGAGCAATGGCCACTGAGGAGCGGGCACCGGTCGCGCGTTTACGCTTACGGATAGTCCGGCGTCCACCGATACTCATGTTCTGCCCCCCTTGCTCTTCATATTCTTTCCACGCTTTACCACGCCGCGCTTTCTCGTCCCCCTCTCCCCGCTCGCCCCGTGGTGATCCCACGGCGTTCGTCTCGTTCCCTCTCTCCCTGCGCCGTTAAAGAAACGATCCTGTTCGTTCGTTCGTACGTTCGTTCCGACTGAACCGCTTTCGGCGTCCGTTTATTCGTGAAATTCGTTCGACGTTCATGCGTGCCGCGCGGCACTCTACATGCATTCCTCATCTACGTGACGCTGCGCCCCACGCCGCGAGAATCCTCCTGACGGCTCTCGAGCAAGGTGCAACAGCGACACCGGCCGATTCTCCCGAACGGTTTTCTTTTTTCGGCTCGTTCCGAGAACGTCGTTTCGTGATCGACATCGCTCGACGAATTTCCGTGGAACCGGAATAGTCCCGCCCCTTTAAAAAATACATTATATCCCCGCGATCGATCGGACAATTCCTGATGCAGCGGGTGTCAGCCGGCTCGACCCGAGGAAAGTGAGAACGAGTGGTTTTTTCGAACACCTCGAGATCGGTCGTGTAAACAGCGGAGACCGTGGGTTCCCGTTGACATGTCCATTCGGTTGGATTCGAGACAGTGCTGCGGAAATCTCGAGGTAACGGAGAAGGACACGATCTTTTCGTATGACGGACGGCGCGGCGTGCGTGCCCGAAGCGACATGTCCATTCCGCTGATCGTCGGAGATACAGTCGCGCCAGTGTCGTCGCACAGCTGTCAGTGAAAATAGGAAACATCTCGAGTACCGTTAGGCCGTGTTCTAACGCGGGAAACACCGTTTACCCAGATCTCGAAAGTGAATAGACACGTGTCGAGAGTGCAATTACTTGAGATTTCGTGGTGCTTCGTGGACGCGCGCGCGCGACTGTCGACCGACCCTGGAACCGTAGGTACATATTACGAAATCGGTCCAAAATAATAACCCGGTACGCACAGGAAATCGCGCGACGGGTTGTTCTCTCGTGTGTTCCGAAGAGTATTTCCCTTCGGTCGCCGGTACTCGACGTGGATTTACGGTGAAAAATTGTTCAAGTGCAGAGTTGATAATAGAGAGCTGCCGTCGAAGACTCCACAAGCCGACATTGTGTAAAGGATAACGTCTGTGCTTCCCGGTGACGAAATTCTTCACGAATGCTAGCCGCCGAACTTCGCGCAACACTCGCTCTGGTAAGTACTCGTCGAAATTCTCTCGCTGCACATCGAATAATGCCTCTCGAAATTAGGAAAGTCTACTCGACGATCCTCGCAAGCCAGCGTAAATCGGCTTTAACCCTTTTAGTGCCGGACGCCGATATATCGGCCCGCGCCTCGTAGTGCTTTACTATTCGCATTGCGGGAGAACTCAAAATAAATTTATAATACGTTATAAATGGTCTAATTTCATTACGAGAGAATTAAAAAAAATAGTTTTTCGTTTTAACTCTGTGACGACTTTTTCCTATCGCTTGGACCTAACGAAATCTAACATAAACACCATGTACGCTTACCATGTACCTTCGAGTTATTTTTTATTTTTGTTATGTAATATTATTTATCTTGTTACAAAATATATTGGAAATGCAAAGTACATATATACTTTGTAATAAATGGTCTATATAAAATTATGATGAAAAGATGATTTTTTGTATGTGCAAATACGTTTTGTAAGAAAGAACTCAACATTTACTTTCTTTATGAACTTTTATACCTTTGTTATTTATATAATTTTCAATGAATATAGAAAAACTAGTGTCATTGTTTTGTTCTCTATTTCTCGAATCATGTAAATATTGTTTCTTGTTTGGTTTTTATGAGCATTTTCCCAAACCCTAGTAAAACCGTGAAATTCGGCCGATTATTCTCGCATAGGCACCTCTTTTTCGCCTGGCACTAAAAGGGTTAAAGCGAGTTTCGGCGCGTGCAATCAGCCTGAAATAAAAATTTATTCCGAGTGATCGATGGCCGGTCCGACGCGCAATCTATTTGTATTTGTTACCGGCGAGTTTAGCTGGGAACCGTCAATAAATCTCTCGATCTTATCGGTTTTATCATAAACGAGCGAAACCTTTTTTTTATTAATCGCAGATTGCATCTCGTAAAGCACGAACAGGTCCCGAACAGGTTCGTTTGTATGCACAGACCCGGAATAAAAATTCCGGCCACGCCGCGAATGCATGATGGACGCGTCCCCGTTCGTTGACTCTGATTTTTAAATTTCGCCGAATTTCTGTTTCGCTCTAACCGCAACCGGGCTTTTATGCGATCCATTAAAAAGTTTCCTGGAAAACATCGACGACTTCGCATAGTTTTCTTTTTCGTTTCGCTTTTACTTTCAGGCTTGCGGCTTCTCGAATTTCCTATTGTTCCGTAGCCGTGCGCAGCAGCGACCGTTTTCCTCGATTATTCGCAAAGACAACTATCCCTTTCACGGAGCACGAGCGCTCGCGCCGCGTCGCTTTGTTGATTAACCATTACTCCACTTACGATGCCGCCACGCAGCGAAATTACCATGAATTAACATATACGATAAGAGCGACGTTAGCAGTCTGTAAGTACTTTAAATGTATCCAAAGGTATTCAATCGTTGGGCTGTTGCGAAACCGTGCGCGGCGGCGTGGACGCGTGGAGTACGCACGGCCACACCGGGGACACACGTTCAAACGCGCTATGATTTAGCCACGAGTGGAATTCGATGGAACAGATTCTCGAATACGTTCACGGCGATCTCGGAGCCAGATTAGCACGGTTCGCGCGCGGACATACTCGGACAAACAACGAGTTGTTACATTTATCGAGATAAGCCAGTTTGAATATTATCCTGCAGAAACGTATTCGAGAGAAAGAGAACATTGTAGCGTCGGACAAGACGCACGTTCGAAAATAATTCTGCTTTTCTATCGAAACTACTCTCTATCTTGAACGATCGGAGGATACAGCGGAATATGTATGTACATCGATACCGTATCTTGAAAAAATGAAATGTAACAGCATAATCGGTAAAGTTCGTTGTAACATTCTGTTGAAATTCTTCGACAGGAATTCCACTCGAGATGGTGTACAGTGTACACATTTAAGAACACCCATGTCCGAAGATACGCGAAAGGAGCTGAGGAGAAAACGATTAGCATCGGAATATTTGGCCAGGCTATCTCCGGTTTATACGAACAAAGTGCATCCCGAGACGCGAAAGGGGCAAACAAACAATCGGGCGAGGCAGAGTTCGGTGCACGTGCGGCGGCCCGAGAAGAATGCTCGCACGCGAGGTTCGATGATCATGATGATTCGTTAATATCGGCGAAGGAAACAATAAATTCGCGTGCAGTGTGCGAGAGAGAAAGCGAGAGGGAAGGGGCGATCGAGAGGGATCGCAAGCCGGGGTACTAGATAGGGGAAACGCGAGAGTGTAAATCGTAGTCTTACCGTTTCATTGGGACACGCCCCGTTAACTCACGGGTTAAACGCGAGTCCACGCCCATTTTTGGGGTGAGCAGCCAGATTTTCTACTCCTTTTTCCCCTCTTCAATTTCACCCGGCTTCCATCCGTCTCTGTTCGACGCTCGCGATCCCCGAAAGGTATGCACCGCGCGCAACCAAGGGAGAGATCATGCGTACGACCTCTCGACGATTTTCGGCCGGGTTAAGCAAACAGCGACCGGGTTCTCACCTTTATCGCGATAATAGCTGTAATTTCGGCGGTGCTCGTACCGTTCCGTTCACGATCGGTTCCATTCCGTCTCTCGTTCGGCGGGATGCGCCACGTACGCGTACGTGCAACTCCTCAGATTGCAGACGCATAGTTGCCTGATTGCACGGCACGGCTTCCTCGCGCGACCGCGATTTATTACGGGAACCTGTCCCACTCCGGCTGCTTCTCCGATCATCGCTGCAATTCCGCAGGAAAGGGCGACCCCAGAATTTATTTTACATCGCAAAAGCCTACGCGCGGGGCAACGCGCGATCGCTCTGCGGCTTCTTGTCGCGGCGATTCCTTTCCCACGAACGCGCGCTTCGTTTTAACGCTTTGACGCGTATTTTCTTGAACGACAAAGGTCACGTTCGAAAATAATATCGCAAGGAAATTATACGGAACCGTTATCTCTGAAAATTATCGCCGATCGGTACTGTTTTAACGTATCAGGAAAATCGGTCGTAATCTTTGATTGCTCCACTTCCAGTCGGCTTGAATACGAGGTCGAACTGTCCAGTTAATCGACCATCTTGAAAAGCACCCGATGGCCGGATTGCAGACTCCCGTGCACATTCACGATCGGCAAAAATCCAGAGAGAACGTCAGCAGTTAGAAATAGCGAAATTGCGAAGCGAATCGCGGTTTCTACGATGTCGCTCGAGAAAAAGTTGCAATTTGCATAAACCGGCACCGCAGTCCGACGACGATGACATATCTTATTGGTTTATGAAGCTGTAATTTTCGCCGCCGCGCCGCGGCTTTCGCAGAGACGAGAAACGCTGCGCGCAGCTTGGACAAGGTCTGGTGCCAACTATCCACCTTGTTCGACGTCCATTCGTCTTTTTCTTCGTGCGGTACTTGCGCGATGCTTACGAAAGACAAGCGTACGAGTTCCGGGGGGGTTCAATGAAGTGCACATCCGACAAGCTCGCGTCTAGACGTCGAGGTTCGGTGAGCAATGCTAATGTGGAAAACACGATAATCGACGGCTCTACGAAAACGGGGGGGAACCTTTTTGCCGCGTTGGTACTTCGGCGTACAAACACCGGCCCCAGGGGATATTACACGTTTTTGTCCGCGGTTCGAGCCTCGCAAGAATGTTATACAGACGTATCTTGCTTATTAATAGAGGATTCTCCTCTAACAGCTATAAAAGTAACCAAGTTCTCTTTCCAAAAATTAATTTTCGTGGAATATCTTCTTGACCTACTAGAAAAATTTTTTTTAACATTTTATTGAGGATCTTTTACGTGGGAAAAGATTGGACTCAATCGATCTCGCAGAAAAAAAAAATGTTTAACGATTCAAAAGAATAAAGTACAAGGCGCGGAGGCGAAAAAAAACAAGGGACGACCTTAGTCAAGGAACGTTGCTCCGTTCACGGTTTTCGCACGACTGACTGAAAAACGGTAAAACGCCTTAGCATACGGGGGTGCCAAAACGGTCAGCGGACTCCATGGGTTTTACGACACGACCTGGTCCTGCATCAAGAAGAGAACCTCGCGATGGAAGAGTACATCAAAATACATTATTTCTAATACATTTATTGAACAGAACACAAAGTTAAGGTCTACGAATAGTACTATATATTCCATAAGATCGTTGTTATTTACATTAAAGATGATTTCAGACACCAACGAAAAGTCCTGTACTCTATATATAAGTCGCTTATCTTATCTGCAACTGAGAAATCAGATTTCGCGTAGCCTGTTGTATTAAAGACGCTCTTAATCGGGTTTCCAGCGACGAAGATAATAATAGAATCATTGTCTGTAGAATATTTTCCTCGGATCCGATAAACGTTGGGTCAACCTCGTTCCTCCGTCGGACGTGTCGCAGCGAACGTCCCTGAGTCGCTTCGCAAATCTCCGAGAGGTTCGATTTCCCTAGGAGGTCAGGAATTTCGAGCCCGAGAGGACAAAAAAAAAGCTGTTCGTGGAGTTATTTACAAATATTTGCGGCAAACACACTCCGCCGAGTATATACCGGAGAGATTCGACGGGCACGGTCGCGCTCGCACGGATTTCGGAGGGACACCACCTTGACTATATTCGTCCATTTCGAACTTTGAACAGACGATGTAAGTAAGCACTCCGTCGAGAGGAGTATTGCCGTCGAGTGTTCCGTCGTTGGACCGCGTATAAACATTTTCGGTTACATGTTCGTGTTGCGCGGCTCTTAAAATGTACTATTTAAATAGCGCGCGGGGCATCGGGCTCTCGGCGAATTAGCACCGCGAATCATCGGGTCCGCACGGTTTTCGTGGGCCTTTAAACGTCGCGTCGGCTTGTTTATCCAACAATAACTCGTTCGACGGTCGGTTAGCCACTTATTCTTAGTAACTAGTTCCGGCTGCAACGGTTGCGCGGCCGGGATCGCGTCGGGCTTTTTAAAGTTCAAAGCTTAAAACGAAAGCCGACCAGTAGTTTGGAAACTTCCAAACCTCCGGGCACGGTTTACGTTCGTGGTCGTTTGAAGTGGCGCTCATTGGCGCGAGACCAGATGCGCGAAAGTTTCGTGGCCGCGTTCGTGGTTTACCAGCCTCAAAGGCCAGAATAATTAATCGACGGTGGCTCAATCTACAATTAATCCCACTGTGCTCGATGCACTGCCAAATAAATGTATCTACATTTGGTTACAGACGGTTACTAGAAAAATATACGTATAAATATTCATGCGGACGAGCATACTTATACGGTCGATCGATCCCTGGAACAGTAGGTGTGGTCAGTAAAAGTGGGCCGAGAAAGAGAGGACAGGAAAAGAGGAGCCGCCCAAATTACTATGGTTTTCGGTCGCTAGAATTTGTCGTTACACGCGGTACGGCCAATAACGCAGCGTGACACACTACTAGGAAGGGAATGTATGGACCTCCTTCTGTCGCACACACATGCGCGACTTCTTGCATACAAATTGTGCTCGAGGAGCAGCGTGTATTTGAAAATCGTAATTGTGTAAATATTGAACATCTTGTCGAACTTTCTCTTAACCTTCGGCAGATTTATTGTCGTTCCTTACTTGGGAACTAGTTATTTTTTCTCAGGCAAGTAGATACATAGTTTGTTTCGTCAACTTCTGCGTCGGTTATTTGGACCCGTATCGATTTATTGAGTAAACCAATGGAAAAATGCCGGGGCCCCCTCCTCTAAAGGTTAAAGTTGCTTGAACCGTATTATCTGTAGGCGTTCGGGAAGGGGCCGAGTTTTAATTAGAATCGATCGGGGCGCGATGAAAACGATCGTCTGGCGGACGGCGGTGGTTAGTCACGTCCGAGTTCGGCCAAGTTGAACGAACGAGGAGGAGAGGACTCGATCGAGATCGGCTTGGCCCGGGAAATCGGCGTTTATCGTTTTCGCAGTCACTTCCGCCCGTGGCTCGGACGTCTACAGGGACACGATCGGTGTGGGGGGAAGGGGGACAGACCATCCTCTCGGCACTGTCCATCTAATTTCGAATGATCTAAGCGCGCCGGTTGTTTAGGCACGTTCCCCGCGTGTCTGGCGGATAGGTGGTGGTTGCTCGGATGCGAGCAAGTGAGATAGCCGCGAGAAAGGGGTGGGGGTAGCTGTGAATGAAGCTAACCACGCGCTCTCTGAATGGAGCCGAAGCCAGCGCGCGGTTGTTGGATCGGTGTGTATTTCCGTTCCTGTTTATACAGAAATGCGCCCGAGGAGCCCGGGACATTTGAAACGTAGCAGAAGTCTACTCTCTAGTCGAGGCGGGTCCCCTGTTTCCCGTTTCCCGTCTCCCGTTTCCCGACCGGGACGAGGAGGGAACCACGCGAGCCTCGAGTGGCTACGGATCGAGAATGGGACTACTCTGCCCACTAGTCGTCCAAATAACACCTATTTTCGGAAAAGGCTGGCTTTGAACTCCCGCCGATCACCGCTCCACCGACTAACGTCTCGACAACTTGTGGAAATTAGGAAGGTTGGAACTCGTAAAAATTTTCACGCGCGGTAACGATTGTTTAAACAGCGATGTTCGACAATAATGCAGCTGGTGCGCGCGACCGCGCTCGAATCTACATACACGGGCGCCGCACGTTGCAGCGAAACGATAGAGGGCTCGTCTTATCTGCGGAATGCTCGATAAAGAGTTAGCCGATAGTGTTTCTCGGTATTTTCCCGTTTGTGGCAGGTAAAAGGTCCGAGAAGTATCGGTCGAACCCGATTCGGATCGGTTCGATGGTGTTTCCCGCCGGTTTTCCCCAGTTTCGCCGGGAACTTTGCGGAATCTAGTACCCTGACGATCCGCTCTGTTCAAGCGATTATTGGAAAAACCTTGGACCTTGAGCGTTTCGACATTTTACCTGCGTTTTCCTTCCGACAGAAAATTATCACTTGAACCCGTGGCGTTTTTTAACGAATCGAGTGCGCCGATAACACTTAACAAGAGAGATTGCGGTCGTAATTGAAAAGCAATGACCTTTATGCAATCGATAGCGCGAGCATTGTCCAGTGCGTCTCACGCGTCTCAATTGTCACGATAGCATTTAATTGTATCTGTTCGATGAAGGATTAAAGCGATGAAAGGAAATCAAGCAAGCTTGTACTAAAAATTTTTATTTCGTATAAATTTCGTATAAATATTTCTCTTGTTCTCTCGATCGTAATTAAATTAATATAGAATTAGCAGTAATTCTCGGCGCAAGGTTCGATCAATATTAATTTAAAGCAAA
>CM052208.1:5837710-5914538 GCA_028454225.1 Lasioglossum leucozonium
GATCGAACCTTGCGCCGAGAATTACTGCTAATTCTATATTAATTTCGTATAAAGTTGAAACTACAATACTCGACTGGTTGAAACACTCGGAAATAATTTTGATACTGAAACGATGAAACGACACCATTGAAAAGTGATCTGGCACGAATCCCAGTACATAGACTGTTCCCTGTTCGCCGGCCGGGCCGCACGAGGTCAGATAAAACGATCAGTTCGCGAACGAATAAATCGAGAAGCTTATCCGATCGAGTATGACGTTTAATTAAAGAAACGTGAGAACCTGCGATCTCGCGGAACGCGCGTTTTCGTCGAAGCGTCCCGACCAGCGAAAAGTTGACCGAGCACACGGAGCATTACGAAAGGAACATATCGGATCCGCTGTCGAAAGTTTTCGTGTCGGGTAGATCGACGGTTACGGTACCAGTTCGTCTACCGTTAACTGCGTTTGGCGTGGACCAATGACTGGGCGGATCGAACGTGGCCGACGATACCCTCGGATTGGTCGATTACCATGGCAATTAACGAGATAAATTAGCCGGTCGAGGCGGCTCCGATCATGGCCGTCTGTCCGGTGATCGAGGGAGAGTTCTACATGGTAGCCGATTTTTTCCGGCGGTTCGAACCCCGACAGTCGTCTTTGCGAGGCGTCGCGTTAATTACTGGCGTCGTCGGTAAGTCGATCACCGGCGATCGACGGAAATAGCTTTTGTAACTGTCAGGATTAGTCATGCGTCGGCGGAGCGGCGCGGCACGGCACGACAGTCGGATCCGTCGAGACGAACGGACCCGGCCCGCGAAATTCCCGGCGTTTGGACGCGCCTGCTTATCGGCCTTCACGTTTTAAGCCGACAGCCGTGCGATTCGCGACCACGAAGCCAACCGCGCCACATGTATCGTCGTCTCTGTTTTTGGTTTTTGTGTGGCCGGCGGGGGGAGCAATTTCCGGGAATCCACCACGGGAAAACGTCACAGGCGATTTCTAGTCCATTGTTCGTATTACCATACCTTGCGGGTCTCTTGGCGAAATGGCGACGCGAAAAAAGATTTTGCAACAATTGCAATCGGTCGGAACTAGTACGCGGAAGATTTTCAGGCCGACGACCTTGATCTTCCACTACCCACATTCAATTCCACGCGAGCAGCATCCCGACATCGTGTAAACTGACTCAGCGAACATAAAAATAATAACGATGCCGGATCGAAAGGTACCGTTTTTCTCATCGCGAGATGCCGACGAAGCCGGGTCCAATTAAGAAACTGGATTTTGAACAAATTGAGCGAGTTTACGCGAATCCGTGACAATTAGCGAGACACGCGTCCCTCGAGTTAATTAGGAACACGCCGAAAAAATGTTTTGAGAGAACACACGTTCGGGAGCTGCTTCGTGCTGGCGAACGTTGCCAGACCATGTGCTTCTTAAAAAGAAATAATCGCGGCGCTACAGTCTTCGTAAAAATTTTGCAAACCTTATATTAAATTGACGAATAAATATAGAAAACTTCAATTTCAATTACGCGAAAGATCAATGCTCGATCACACGTGCCAGTCGCCCCGGTTTTCAATCGAGAAGAATACCGTAAAGTAAATTGTCCAAACATTCGGTACACATCTGTTTTCGTACGTCCGCAGCTTTTTCTCAAAACCGTGCACGGTGTTTGCCCAGATCAAAAAAGGGACACGTATCCGTGAGCGACGGCCGAGAAGCACCCGATGACACAGGTGGTGGTACTCGGATTTGAGTGCCGGGTGCTTGATTCGATGCGAGGTCGCGAGTGACATACACTTTAGGCATTACGATTCCGTTTTGTGGACACTTTCTCCCGACGATTCGTAACGCGCGCGTCTACCGAAAAATCCCGAGGAATCCGTGTCAAAATCGTGCGCGAAGAGATTCGGGTCCCGAAGTTTCCCATACGGTTCCGATTCCAAAGTTCACGAGACGTTCGTGTTTATATCTGTTTCGCAGACCGGTAACGAAAATCGCTATTTTGCAAGACAAATTACAGGAAATGGATATTTCATAAATTTTACAGTTACAAATTTGGACGATTTGATTGTCAGAGACAAGCACGTTCAAACGAAATGATCGATCGATCTATTTCAGCTTCTCACTGTGAACCTAATATCTCGTTAGACAGGAAAAGACATTAGAAAATACTATACAGACAATATATTACAGTCTTTACAAGAAACTCGTTTCGCGTGCAATGCGATTCGCGTCGATTCTTGAGAGACGTTTACGACAACGATCGCCGAAGCACAATCGTCTAGAAACTGTAAAATGTGCTTGTATGTCGGAGGAAAACGATAAACAATTAGCACGTTTTTCACGTGACACGCTCGGTGAGTCATTAATAATGACACATCGATACGAAAGCACCGATATCTCCACCAGGAAACACGATACCGAAGCTTTTATGCCCGGCGATCGTTTTACAGTGGCGAATTATGAAACGGCGTGGCGCGGCGTCGTATGAAAAACCGGCGGCGTACACAAACGCGCGCGGTTGTGTACACACCGATACAGAATCAGTCATCCTGCGGGCGTCAAGATCATAATTTGTTTCGAAACGCGCGAAGTACGCGGTTTAGACCGGGTAGAATTTTTATAGTGCAGCGGCGGCGGCGGCGGCAGCGGCTAAGTGGAGGTTTATGCGCGATTGGCCACCGCGATGAATTTAATTGAACGTTAGTAATTAATCGGCGCCCGGTGCGTCGACCCGGTCCACGGTGTCGATTTCAATATCTGCAATTAGCGCGCCTTCAGGTGGCTTAACGATCAGCGAGCGACTTTTCTGAAATAGAGTTATTTCGCTTGGGCAACGTAATAACGAATCGCCGTCGTATATTCGCCGGCAGTTTTCTCGTCGCAGTCCAGATAAAGATCGGGCCGGGCTGCCCAGCCCAGCTGCAAAAAACCACCCCGCCGACTGCTTTATTCTATAATTTACCACAATATATAGATATCGCGTAAACGGGTCGATCAAGAATATTAGATCATTGGGTATTAACCCATTTCGATCCGTACCCCGTTCGGAAAAAAATATTCACCGAACCGCTCAGGTTTCATGTCACCGATTCCGTTGGCGCGAAGTAGAACGTACGACCGATGTCATTAAAATTAGCGCGCTTCTTGTATTTTTCTCCAATTAGTATTGTTTCGTCACGTGAAATTTTCCGAACCGGTGTGTAAACGGCATTTTAATTCGGCGCGGCGCGGCGGTTCGAAAACATGCCGAACTATTCGAGTAATCTTATCGGTGGTCGTTTCTGACCCGACCGAATGATTTATACAGTTTCGTCTCGGGAATGACGAGCGTTTATACGCCCTTGCTGATCTCCTTGAAGATACTGGTTTAAAGGTCTATCATAGAGAATTTCTAGGATAGAATACGAGCCTCGATGTGACATCGTCTAATTGGGTGGAGTTACACGGTTATCGAGTATTAACATGGATTATTGCTAATTCGTATTCGAATATCGGACAATATTGGATGGAGGAATACAAATTTCTACTAACGAACACACGGTGTCTGGATCGGGGACAAAGATAGTTATCGCGTACAGAACGATTCGTTATAAATGAAACGTTTTGCAATAAACGGACGCTCGCGGGTAGAAATCTCTCGAGTAAAGATAAAGATTTCAGATAAAACCATCGAGAATTAGGGGGAAAGAGAAACGCGTTATTTCCGGGCACGAGACTGGCGCGCAGAAGACAGAAAATGGGAAGAAAACGCGCGCGATGGTGTAGAATGCGTTCTCTCCGTCCACGTCCAGTGCAATTGGTATTCATGTATTTCGACGGTCACGGCTGCGAAAGGCGTCTCTTTAAGCAAATTTGAATTTCCATTGGCGTCGCGCGTCGCACGGAAGTCGATGATCGACGAAACCGCAGACCCAGACCGCGATGTAATTTGAAAATTCACTGCAAAACCGACATTCCACGACGAGCGACGCACCGCGGTGCGTTGACACGCGTCGCCGCTCCGCGCAGCGCGCGAGCTTGTTGTATAGTAATGTATAGTATGCGCGCAGGACTGTAACCTTCGTCGACGTTTCAGCCACCTCGTGATTGATGCGCCACGTGTTTCCTAATGAGTTCGTCGTCGGCTTCGTCGATGTGATCTATCGCCTTCCCACTCGTGCTCGGACAGCCTTTACGTCTCTCTTTACCCAACTATTTTATTCAGCGACGCTTTTCTGCAAATCGGTGAATAGACAGCGGATAAAAAATGCAATATTTTCTTTTGCATATGTATGTATGTAATGATATTTGGTCCCCTCAGGGTTTCAAATTCATTTTCCCAACTTCTCCCCCTTTTACCACTCTTCACACTATCGCCTAATTTCCAATTTCACCAGGACCTACGTTTTATTAAGGTGTGTTCCGAACCACCTATTTTGCCAACAACACGTGAAAAGCACCCAAGAGGGACACCTACCGGCTTTTTACCGAGCGGTCACCCATCCAAGCCGCCTTCCACGCCCCACGCTGTTTTACTTCGGTGATCGTACGAGAACCGGTGTTTTCAGCGAGGCAATGGTCGTTGACTCTTTTGCATATGCATATATATATATATATCCATGCGTGTATTTTACCACGCGATGATTTGTTTTAAACATTTATTGATTACGTGTTTCATCGTTTTGTTTCATTCATGTACGGAGTGTGAATCGGTAAAGACGTGTGTTTTTCAAAATCTCAGACGGAGATTCAGACGAAAGTTTTGTTAATTGTATTGATTTTAAAGTTATAATTTGAATTAAATATTATTCTATTTTGCAAACGGTTCTAATCCTACATTTTTTTATCTCGGTGGTTTAATTTAGTTAAACAACATTTCTATTAATTTTAAACACAAGTTAATTTTTACCGGCTATTTAACGAGCACCCTAGGGACGAAGTTGGTTATTGGCGAGCCACCAGTGGCAAAAGGTGTGAAGTAAATGGCGCGAAGCCGGCGATAGTTGGACAGCGAGAGTGCACGCAACAGAGGAGAGCGGTAAAGTGATTATTATAAAGACGTTCGCGGCGAGTTTACGAGTTTCGAGGTTACACGGGGTGTGCCATTACGTCGGGCCGGCCGATAGTGCTGGTTACGTTCAACCTTCCAGCGAGCAACTAGTTATCGTCGGCAATGCGGACGATTTTTCGAGCATTAAATAACACACCGCGGAGAATAGATTGCGAGCCGCGATTGCCGGCGGGTAACTGCCGGGGTGATCGGGGAAAATCGATACGGAAAAGTGAAAGCTGCGCGGCCCGATCGCTTCCAAATCGCTACGCCGCGTTTCCCACCGATCATTCATTTACCGGATGCTAGGTGCAAAGTACCTGCGATGCCGCCGATAATACAGGCTCGCTAACGTTATGGTACTTTTTTTTTTGTTCAGGGAGAGGGGAAATGCATTTACGCACTAACCCTCCCGGCCGGGTGCCAGGGGGAGTGTGGGACTCCGCCTATTTAACGGCCACTACCCACTAAAACCCCTCTCCGAGGACGTTAAATGCGCCCTTTCCCTTACCTGCGCGACATCAAAGAATCGAAGACTTTGAGTGTATCTGTAAGAAGCTCTCAGATGCAGATGACAAGCCATCCGAACAAGCAATAATAACAAAATTATTAAAAAGTTTGCCGCCGAGATTTTCGCCGTTTCTTATGGCCTGGCACTGCACCTCCAAGGCAGAAAAAACGAAGGAGATGCTGGTAAGCAGAATACTCTGTGAAAATACGCGTCTCGGTGAAGTAGAAGACGAGCTGTCTTCTCTAGCACTTGAAGTCCAAGCGCTTAAAGTTCAAGTTCACGTGAAGAGTAATGCCACGCAATCAGGTAAAGCGCAAAAACCTGATAAGAAGAAAAAAATTGAAGAACTGAAGAAAAGAACGAAGTGTGCCATCTGTAAAGAAAAAGGACACTGGGCACGAGAGTGTCCAAACAAGAATGCCAGTAAAGCACAACCAAAATCATTCTCAGTAGAATCTGGATACATCAGTGATGTAAGTGCGTTTTATTCTAAAACAACCAGTGATGATGAAGACATTTGGCTAGCTGACTCAGGTGCAAGCATGCACATGACGTTTAGGGAAGATTTCTATACTTCAATTAAATCCATGGTTGAAGCTCGCCATGTTAAAATAGCCGACGACAAGATTCTGGATGCAACAGGAATAGGTACTGTCGTCGTTAGGGAAAAAGTAAATGGGAAAATCTTCGAAAGAGAACTACAAAACGTGCTCCTAGTGCCACAGCTGCGAAGAAATTTGTTTTCAATTGCTACAATAAATGATAAAAAGTTTTCTTTTCATGCTTATGAAAACTATTGTGAGGTGCGTGATAAAAACGGAAAATTAACAGCCCATGGTGTGCGACATGGAGGACTTTTCGAAATGCAGTTCTGCACGAGCACCGCGACTGAAACGATCGTCAAGTTGACGGCTACCCGCGAGTACATTTATACATTTTTCTATATTATTTTTAATAAATACTATTTTTGCTTTGGAAGCACGAGCACCGCGACTGAAACGATCGTCAAGTTGACGGCTACCCGCGAGTACATTTATACATTTTTCTGTTTTATTTTTAATAAATACTATTTTTGCTTTGGAAGCAACCTCTGTTGATTATTCAACAGGGATCCGATCGACCGGGACCCCGCTTAACGCATATCTCCCGGCCGATACCCCCATGACCAGGACCACGCATGTTCTTTGCTAAAACTAACGTTATGGTACTGTGATCTTCCTAACATCGGCGAGAGACTACAAAATTTTTCGAAATGATCAGCATACCGAATGCTAAATACTTGCCAGACGGCGGCCACTTTTCGCCTATCGCGGGGAGACCAATCAATTAACGGTGATTTCATGATTGGTATGATCGAGGCGTTATGGTTCTTTACGCGGCAGTTACGATAAGTCGCGGCGCCGCGCGCCGCGCCGTAAAGGCGATTCACCACGCCGCGGCACAATGCGATGTTTTGGCACGCCTCGTTTAACGCTAGCGCGGTTATGGTGTTTCGACAAGGCGAAATTACGGCCGCTTTATGCAAACGCCCGGCCTCGGTCGTTTGGTAGCGCGCGGCACATCCCGGCGAACGTTATTATTTATTATTCGCCGTCGCGCGTTGTTCCGCGCGGAAGGGCCGTTATTACGTCACGGTGCAATTTACGACGGTTTAATGCATTAACGGGCACCGTGAAAATGATAAGGAGCAGCTTCCGATAAATTTATTCCCCGCCAAAACGAGGTCTCGGTCCGGGGCGTCGAGATTAATGAGACGAGAATCGGCGGAAATTAACTCTGGCGACTATGCGAACGGTTGGTGGCCGGTTATATTTTAGGAGTGGGTCATAAGGTCAGTGATATGGAAGAAATTTTATTATATTTTCTTTTATTCCATTAAGACTGGTCTGTTTCTACCGAATAACGTATAACCAACCAGAGATCTGAATTTACAAGAATTTTGAAGAGTATAATATTTTCGTTCGATTACGTGTACGTGCGTACACGTACGTAACAGCGTGGTGGTAGGATTTCCGTGCGAGATATACGCGTATGTTCGAGCTTACTTCAGGTGCAGTGTAGTAAATGATTTAAGAAGTGATACAAGAGTCTTACAAACGATGATCATTATTCCTGTCGACGTTCCCCACGGAGGAAGTTTATCTCCGGTGTGGTGTACATTCATAGCCAATGTTACACGCCATTAACGGGATACCGTACGATTTATTAAACCATTCTGCTGCTGTAGCGAATCTAGTTGTAGGACAATAGACGCTATCTAAATATCTCGGTAACCGGGAGGAGAGGCTTATCCGACTGAAATTAAACGTATTGAAAAATACAGTTCGATAAAAATGAACCGCAACAAGATTCCCGCTGATAAATAAATGCGCTGGGTGTTCGGAGCACTCGATAAAATAAGGACAGCAGACACGAGAGGCGTATCATCGTTCTACCGAGCATCGAAGTCTCCGGCTCGGGTTTAATCGGCGCCTCGCTCCAGTCAAGCGATTTCACTCGTGTAAACAAGTTCGGCTACCAGGAAATGCATAAATAAGACCGCCTTTATTATTGCTGGTTATCGATAACAAAATTCCGCTCGATGAATCGCGCGGCCGCTGGAGACAAACAACCGATACCGGCCGCGAAATCAACGGCGAACGCGAGATGCGTGTCGGCTATGCAAATCAGGAAATTGACCGCGGTGGGATTCATTAGCCATGCGTGTAACGCTAATTTTTCTAATTGGCATAATTCCTCATTGGTGCGTACCGTTGATGCGGGCAGCATCAATTAAACACATGTACGACGCTTGATAGACGCGTAATTAGTAGATACAGGTCGCTTATCCAGTTCCTGTTTCGCGGTATCCGATGCTGAATTATGATCCGGCGAATATTCACCTGCTGCCGGAGCATGGCACGCCGGACACACATATATGTACATATTCTCGTTGAGAGTCGAGCAGAATTTTCTAATAATTTTGTGGTAAGCCTCGAGGAACGATCGTTTGTAGAAGAATTTTTTTAATCGTCTAATGTTTCTTCGGAGAATTGTAAAATCCACTGTTTGCATTGATACTATTGTACATCTATGGGCAACGTTTTAGGGCAGTGTTTAGAAAACATTGACGCGTCTAAACGGATCCTTATCCGGCCATTCTTCATCCTCCTCCGGTCTCGCGTAATTGGCCGAACCACCTACATCCGGTGAAGCTGATTAGCATCGCGCGATAAGTCACCGAATCCCTATGGCTCGAAGCTATGTGCGTTCCGACATTATCGGCTCATTTGATTCACACTGTCCGTAATTTCGGCTCTCGCGGAAGAATAATGGTCAGAATCCGCAGACTTTTACCCGAGGCTGCAGATCACGCTCCCAGGATCCAATGCAGCACCTGCCGAATCCTGTGGCCTTCAATTTCGACCGATTATTCCAACAGTGTCGGGCTGTAAAGATGTAAAATTAGAGCGAGTTCTTTGAAAGTCCCGCTCCCACGAATAACACGGACGAACAAAAATGAACAATTTATTTAACGCTGTGTCGTCGAGTATAAATAAAAAATAATTCGGCGTGTTTAATGAACGATTCTCACGAGCCACGTTCTACAGTGGAGTGGTTGTTTTCTAAAATAATATCTCGAATGTTTCCCCGCGACCGTCTTGTGTACACTGCAAATACGAGGCGTTCCACGTTTAGGATTCAGTGTGTCGTCGGTGTCCGATAATTCGAAGGGAAAATATGTACACGTGCAAGTGTGTACGCCGGCTAATGAATAATTCGCGTCAGTGTTGGACGGGCGGCTGTGTAACGATCACGACACGTTGACTTTCAATTAATTGCCGGAGTAGCCGGTCTTCGGTACAGGTCTCGATTTCAAATTTATAATCCACGGGGAAGGTGATCGCCACGCCGGGCCGCACCGGCCGAAATATTGAACTTAATGAATTTCGAGGCGGATCCCGAGGTTTTCTCCCAAGGATAATGTCCGCCGCGGAGAACTTGCTCAAGAATGCTTCAGGTGACGGCATCCCGATTTCTCTTCGTAATCTCCGACGCGGCACGTCGCGCGAACAGACCGGGGACACCAGCGTAAAGGGCCAAACGATTTATTTGACGTGTCCCGTACGGCGTTCGAGAGCGTTGGCGATTTAGATTTAGGACTCGGAGAAATCCTGATAAATTCTCCGAGGGAGTCGTCGTCGGCCGAACGACGATCCCTCTGCGAATACGTACAGTTATCCTCTCTCTGTATTAGTATGCTAATCGGGAGACGCGCAGCGGGCATTTCTCATTTTTACGGAGCTGTCCGGGAGCGTGAAAGAATCCTGTTCGTCATAAAATTGCATAACGTTGGCCCGCCCAGTCCGGCGAACACGTGTGACAGACGCACGGTGTGTCCGATGTCCCGAGCTTGTAAATATTCGTCGACAGCTCCTGCAACCGTAAAAGAGAGTTTTCCTGTTCCGTTCGCACTC
The DNA here is from genome assembly GCA_028454225.1 of Lasioglossum leucozonium. Classification (NCBI taxonomy): domain Eukaryota; kingdom Metazoa; phylum Arthropoda; class Insecta; order Hymenoptera; family Halictidae; genus Lasioglossum; species Lasioglossum leucozonium. Next base: position 5,847,697 of record CM052208.1, read on the forward strand.
CTGCCAGCCTCCGACGAACTTTCCACCGGAAACGGACTCTCGAGCTGCCGTCATAAAATTCTTTTGAAATTCCCTCGATGGATATTTTATTTATTTCCGTGCAGTATGGAATAAACATTTCGAGCGAATCGAAGGATGGTCCACGCAAGGATCGGCGCAGGAACGATCTTCGGGTAACGTCGGATCACCGATTCGACGAATCAATTGTTTCGAACCTATCTGAGGGACCGATCAGCGCGTTGGAAAGCTTTTAGGTCGGTGTAAGTAGTGTCCCGGCGTGATTTACGAACGTTTATTAGATAAACGGATCTTTGACAGAGACGCCGCGGGCACCTTCCGCTCGCGTGAACGCTCGTCCAACCGTATTTATTCGATGACAATTACGATCGCGACTCTAGTTGCATTATGGTCGTTAAAGATATTTTACGACTCGAACGGCCGCGACGCGCTATTATTCCGCCCCGGTGATTTACGGCGAGCCCCACAAATTTGTTTACAAAAACTTCATTCGCATTGCAACTGAAAAGCCCATTACGTAACGTTCAGCTCGATTACCGGTAATTCTTTAAGCGGTTGTTCGTAGAGACACCGTGTACATCACGCTAGAATTCGATCGAAAGCGATTTTATAGTTAATAAAATGTTTACGCTGGTCTTTAATACTCCTACCAATTTCAATCGATTCGTACGTAGCGACAGTCACGGTATCTTGATTGCGGTGTTTTTAGTACGTAACGAGCTCGTCTCCGGTTAAGTCTCCATTAAGGAACCCATTAATTGTGCTCGTAAAACACATCCTATAATTACTCGGTCCTAGCAATCTTTACTTTCTACAATGATCGGTGGAAATGTGTTTTTCTGCTGTCCCCGGCGTAACGCGAACATGTTTAATTACGCGTATAACTGAAAATGGAACACCTGAATTCCGATGCTTTATAACCGTCCGGGCATTTTTTTACGACAAGGAGAGCAATGCGGTTCAAAAGACCGCGATCAGATTAGCTGGGAATTAATGCTGGCGCCAGAATTCATTATAACTTATGACTCATTAATACGGCTCCATTTCCCCGCCATTAAAAGCCGCGTATATTTCTTCTGGAGCGTGACCGCGCTCCCCGTTTGACATTTCAGCCGCAGCTACCTGATGCAGCCGATTGTTACTAAATCTGTCTTCATAAAGCATACCTAGCAGCTACCGGGTGCATGAAAATAATCGAACGCGCGTGCGACCCGTATTCGAAGGGTGCAGCTCGAGCGAGACTACTATTACCGCAACCAAATTGCGTTCGTTAACGAGCAATAAAACACAACCGATCGTTCCGCGTAGTTACAAAGTTAAACTCGTCAAATTACTTAACAGCCACTCGACTTGCGCCATGTCCTGGAACTTAATCTTTCAAATTTATTTTCCAATTATTAATAATTGTTCCACGGGAACATCAGCCCGCGACAGTGATTAGAATTTAACGAGATTTCGACGGGTCGTCATTGGCAGTACGCCGAGAAAGCATAGCGTTGTTTGTCGAGCAATGTGTCCGTATAAATTAGAACTGTTTAACGGAATTTCGGCCGTGGTAAGTGTCGTGTCAACACAGTTAACTCGTCGCTTTTTAACATGTTAGCGTTAAAAGTCGTCATTACGTTGATCATACGCTGCACTACAGAGCGAGGAAAAAACTTGGAAGTGGAACCTAGCGGTTGTTGCAAAGCCGAGCTGCCAAACTTCGCCGGTATAAGACAAAGAAGTGTACCTGGAAACTTCTCTCCAGTTTCTACGTATACGGGATGTTCCACGCGAAATAAACCACCTGGTAAAACTGGAGAAAATTTATTTATTTATTAATGTAGTCTCTCAACGCCTTGTTGTATAATATTGAGAAGCTCGAGACTGCACTCCGGTGCTCGGACGACGATTCTAAAAATTCCCCTGGCCCTCCTCACGAGCGTAAGACAACAAACGGTCGAGAAGAGGATCCCCGGAATTAGTATAGTTATCGTTTCCGTTCAAGGATCAGATTGTGGGAAATTCCCAGAGCGTTGAACGACTGTCGCCGCGCGAACGAGTCCCGATAAACCGAGTAAACAAGACACGGGAAAGGGCTGGACGCTCGAAATGCTTCATTTTGACGCCTGCGCGGGATTTCCTTTTATCTTAATTAAAGTCCCGCCGTTTTCTTTTGTAGAGCCGTTCCCGATATCGGACGGAGTCGGTCTCGGTCTCGATCCCTCGGCCCCATGGTTGCACGAATCCATCAAAGCGGTTCCCTAATGTCCTCGGAAAACCAAGTCGACAAACAGGTCGCATTAGTACAATTATCGGTGGCCTCTTCTAGGACCGAGCTGTGAGAAAACTGTCCATCGATAAACGGTGGCGAGGCATCGGCCGGGTCTCGCCGTTTGTACAGTCAATTACTATCTTAATGCACGTCGTCGCTAAAGCCATTGTCACCCCAGCCATTGACCGAGAATGGAGCTGTTGCTTTCGAAAAATTAGAAATGACATTTACCGCGCCGCTCCGCCTCCTCGTCGTCGCGTGCAAATTTAAAGTTTGGTTAGAGGCTTTTTGCCAGCGAGCTGCGCGAACTCTGCTCGAAACAAGTTTAAGGGCACCGATCGCCTCTGTGCTCACTTTCGTTTGTCATGGTAACTCGCTTCCGTCGAAAACCTCGGCGCGAATCGTGGCGTCACCGGTCCCTACCCCCCACGAAAACTTCATCGAAGTCGTACGGTCTAATGGCACGGTGCTGGTTCACCGGTACCAAGCGCGTAACCGCTTTTCAATATGCATTTACACGAGGCGAGATAATATCGGGGCGTTCTGAACAGCCCCGGCCGGCCGGCAGCGCGTTGTATCTTTACTGCGCTCGCAAAGTTTTCAGGTGCCTCTGGACCGACGCGACGCGACGCGACCCGACCGAACAGAGTCACCTTGGCAACTTTTCTTTCTCCGACGTTACGATAGGCGTTCCTTCTTGTCACCGGCACACGCCGAGTTCGCGCCTACCAGCTGTACGATACTTTTAATTGCTCGAACGTGCACGGTGTTATTCATTACCCTCGCAACGAATACTTGACCCTTCGGGATTAGATTCCAGACGAGATTCCTGGTCTCAGTTCAGGTCCGGTCGCGTAGTTAAATCCTTTCCAGTTACTCGCTGATATTCTATATAATATTTATTAGCTTTCATTTGTTGGACTCTTTTTGGAAATCGTCCGGACACGAACGACACCCTTTCACCGTTTAAAGGTAAACTTTTTCTAAGGTCAATTTTTCCTAAGGTCAACTTTTGGTAAAGTCAACTTTTTTAAAGTCAACATTTTTAAGGACAAATTTTTCAAGATCACTTTTTTAAAGGTTGACTTCTCCTAAGGTCAACTTTTGCTAAGATCAATTTTTGGTAAGGTCAACTTTTTTAAAGTCAACATTTTTAAGGTCAAATTTTTCAAGATCACTTTTTTAAAGGTCAAATTTTTCAAGATCACCTTTTTAAAGGTTGACTTCTCCTAAGGTCAACTTTTGCTAAGGTCAACTTCTGCTAAGGTCTACTTTTTCTAAGGTCAACTTTTGCTAAGGTCAACTTTTGCTAAGGTCAACTTCTGCTAAGATCAACTTTTGCTAAGGTCAACTTTTGCTAAGGTCAACTTTTGCTAAGGTCAACTTCTGCTAAGATCAACTTTTGCTAAGGTCAACTTCTGCTAAGGTTAACTTTTGCTAAGGTCAGCTTTTTTGAGATCAACTTTTTTAAAGACAACTTTTTTAAAGTCAACTTTTTCTAAGGTCAACTTTTTCCAAGGTCAACGTTTTAAGGGTAAACTTTTTCCAAGATCAACTTTTTAAGGGTTAAGTGTGCTTTTGGATAGCATCGAAAATATATCGATGACATAATCCTCGCTCGCCCAATATTCTACCGATCGTTTAGCAGAGCAAGAGACTTGCGGAGAGGGTTGAACGTGGGACGAGGCAGAACATCTTGTTGCATCTGTGCCCCGGAGCGGAGGTAGAATCGAAGAAGGGGCGAATTGATACGCGTGTCCTGCGCGTCCGTGGAACAGATGGCTATCCTACGATGAGTTACAGCACGGGACACGATCACTCTGTCTGCTTAAGTACACATTGCCGCCTGAAACGAGAACACCGGCAACTTGTTCAGGTGTACCTGTTGTATGCTACGATACCGAGCTCTCCGTATACGACAGACGACTGGACCGAGCGTCTCGGGTTCCCCTGAGACGCGCGGCCTTCTGTAACGCGTTCTCGAGGATGTCGGGCATCGATGCTGGATAAGTAGCGACGAAGGATCAAGCGTTGCGTGATCGAAATCTCTAATCGTCAGTCCTGTCGGCTGATTTGTTATTCCGCGCGCGGTCTCCGGTTCCGTGGCTCGCGTTTGTGTTCAGGGAGCACGGTGTTCCGTGTAAAAATCTGCGCGCCGAAGGACGCGGCGATATTTAACACGTTCGCTGTCAGCATTTATTTCAGCGAGACTTCACAGTTGCGATATATGTATTCACATTAAACTTTCACAGTTCGTTTGCGACATTTATTCCTTGAGAAAATCTGTCTCTTTGTAATTTCAACTATTTTCCTGAAACCGGTCATTTGACTAGAACTGTTACGCTTAAGTATATGTTACGTTTTTTCCCCGTGTCCCCGGATAGGAATTAGAAAGACAATAAACGTTTTTCCGTTTGCGTGGTAGCGTTTTGCTAAACCAAGTGGCGTATTATAATCTCAAACATCAAACCCGGTTGGAATTGAAATTCATAGAACCTCTCGGAACGCGATCTTTCCACGCCTAGTTCACCGTTGCGAAAATTGATACTTTCTGACTTGTTCGAGGCGTGTCTATCATTATCAATTCTTGTAACTTCCAGCTATGGGTTCGCATGAGTACTCCTGGTTAACGAGCACGTCAATATGCAGAAACGTCTCGGGATCGAAGCACCTTGGGCTTCTCTTTGGGGTTCGTTGGTCGATTTCCTGGAAAACAAACGTATAGTCAAATTATAGTTCCACGACCGTCGCTATCTTTTTCTTTTGTTATCTTGTCTAGTATAGCAATATTCGTAATGTTGATGTATCAGCTTGCGAATCTATGGATCGCGATCGCTGGCTGAATCACCGGCCGCCCCGTTTGCGAAAATAAATCTCTGGCGTAGAGCGCAGCCCCGTAACGTGCTCGCTGTTCTATTAAACTTCAACAAACAAGTGTGCTCTTAATGTCGAGCAACGAAACGAGAGCGGCGTGATTAATCGCGTGGCCTGATCGGCTCGGTGTCAGAAGGGGGACGCCTCACCGAAGGGACCAATTTCGTCGGTGAAATGCTACGAGGATCCCGATAACTCAATCGCGACGTTCGTGTCCTTTCGCGTCGTGTCGCGAATGAGATTTACGAGGGACGAGGACCCGGACGAACGACTGCCACCGTGCGCCTCTGATACGCCCGGTGGATCGCCAACCGAGCGGAAATAAACGTCTCGTAAACCTGCTTGGCTCTTAGGCCATTTTTTTTACTCGCCTCTTTCCGCGAACGACGCCACGGGAACCCCGTGGACCGTCCGTAGAACCAGCTTTCCGCGATTTCACGGTCCGATCATGGGAATCGCGAGATAAACTGTAGCCGGGTAACTGTAACATTATCCGACCGCTCATATTCCACTGATTGGCGCTGATAATCGAGGTTCTACCGAATCGCTAATTAAAAGAACTTAGCCAGTACTGAATTTGTATATTTCCCCTCGATCACCGAGATTTTTGTGTCCGCGCGTAGAACCGTGATTTCGTCCGCACCGTGCATTTATGTAATACCGTAATTTGAACGTGTAGCTTTTTGATGACAGTCCCCATAATGGTACGCGTACTACTAATAACGGCACCGGGTACACCGGATCGCCTGGATAAATGGTCTCCGCTTGGCGACAGGAACGTAATAATCCACGTGCGCGGCAGCGTACGCGTGGATCGTAAAAACAGGAGTTGGATAGGACAATAGCAACGGAGAAAGTTATACGATGTGATTACGATACCCGCTAGGCTCGTTTGTAATGTCCCGCGACAGCAGCCGCGCGCTGTCTTTAATGAACGTCTAACTCTCTTCGCTGGTTGCGGACGGTTATGAATTCATTCGACGGCCACGGACGCACCGTGCTCGAATAAATACATGCTCTGCAAACTCATTAAAATAAATTACACGTCGGTGAATCCGCGACGAGATACAACGCAAAGATACAATCTTAGTCGGGATCGTAATACGATGCTTTCCGAGACGTTACACGCTTAATTAGCGCCGCTGCCAAACACCTTGCTAATTTATTTCGTTTATGCACGAACACATTGTGGTGCCGATAAAATGCTGGCAAAACGCTGGCAATTTAGAGACAGGAGGTGTTCAAATGGTTTCATCCGAACTGATTCGCGTTAGAATTTAATTTTCTGAAAAATAGTGCTCGCAAAGCGGCGAACCGTCGAAAAACGAGAAGGAGTCTCCCGCTGGAAGGATATCCGGAGTAGCCGGCATTATCTTACACGAGTAGACGCGTAGATGGCCGTGCAGGGGGAAGGCTGAGCTCGAAACAACTCACTCAACCTGATCCAAAGCCGGCAGGCATCAACATGGTTTCTCTCTACCACGTTTGTCTGTCCGGTTTCGTTCCTCCGTTCGTCCGTCCTGGCACTCGCGTTTGTCGGCTGTCGGCCAGGATGATCCTTAACGCGTGTTTTGACGCGATTAGTGGCCACGGTTTCTGAACAACAAGGACCCGTTGTTCTACGCGGTGCGGTGCGTGGTTTCGCGTGTGAATCGTCTTGTTTAACCCACCCCTCGCCAAGGTGCGCTTTGGTCCTCGCTCCGGGGACATGACGTTGATCGCCCGTTTCGAGGATACGCTCGCCATTCCATCCGCGATCGCCGCCAGTTTCGCCAGCTGTGGAGATTCTCGAGCAAAATATTTCAGGTACGATCGCACTACGCATTCTCTACGGTCAAGTTGCTCGAACTACCCAGTCAGCTTTTGCGATTTCTAGTTGCCGGAATTTCGAAACTTTTTTTTTTAATTATAAGCTCTTCAGACCCTTAAATGGGTCCATTTCGCTGTACAATTGGTGTCACATTGTTACAAAAATAAAAAATTTTATCCTCTTTACAAATACAAAAAACAGTTTAAACATAAATTAAATGGACAACTTACAGTCCTTGAAAAAGGCATGGATATAATCGCATGCCTTGACATTAGGTTCCGCAATAAACATTTCAACACTCAGGGGCAGTTGGTATCCCATTTTACATAGAAATTCCATGAGTTTGAGTCTTTGCACATCGTACAGATCACATTGCCAGGTGATGTGATTCAGAGATTCTTCACTTTCGTTGCGTTTACACGTACCGTCGGAAATTATGTTAACGCGCGCCAGCGAGGCGGCTAGGTGATAGTGGTCTGCTCGCATCCTATTGACGGTAGAAATAAAGCACCTCTTAAAATTTTTATGGTAAAACCAGGGTAGCGAACTGTCGCGGAAAAAATTTACAAAATAATTTTTGCCCTTGAATAATCCCTGCCGCCTGATAATTTCAGTGGTATTCACTTTGGCCTCTTTCCTATATTGTTCATATAAATCGGTGAATGGAACTTTCGGAATACCGAGGGAGGTCGATAAGCCCTGAATACCAGAGTGAGATGGAACCCAGTATAATTTTACGTAGCTGTTGCGCTCATTTCTGAAAGTAGATTATATTTCCTTTTTATTTCGAAAATGTAAGAATTGGTTTTTACGTTTACTGTGGGGGAGAATTTCGAAACGATTAAAAGATCTAAAAATACTGTTATGCTGTGTTCGACCTATAAAAGATATTCTTAAGAGAAAAAAAACTGAATTTCTATTTCACTCCAGTCGGTTGCAATTCAGCTGGAAAAATGTTGATTTTGCCTATAAGCACAGCCAAGAGAGGTCAATGTATCGAGCACTGGAAATAGAGTCACGTTTTCCACGGGTTTCCTCGCTGACAGCGTTAACAAAGCGATCGGAGCGCGCCCGTCAATCAGATTCGATCGCCGGAATCGCTTTCGAATCCTTTTAGAGTGCACATAATGCACGCCCTTTTAAAGAGAGCAGGGAACGCGTGCACCGTGCATGGGAGCACAGGTACGTACGAGCAAATCGATTTTTTTCGACGCAGCCAATCGCCGCCAGTGCCGATATCCGTTCGCGGCGGAACAACGATCGAGCCAATAAACGACTGCCGGCGCTCGGCTCGCGCGTAATTTTACTACGACGCCGGCCAGGTGATTGGTAGTTGGTCACGGAGGCCGTATTTATCCTTCGATCGTTAGACAAACACCGCAGTCACCTTGCATAATTCCAGCCGGCGGCCGTCGCGGCTTTTCCTCTGCTCGACGCTAAATCAGCCACGGTCGTTCTTCCGGCTCTCGTCTGGATCTCTCGTCTGGCTGCCCCACGGCGTCGAAACCTCGCTCGATTTATTGCTCGATCACCGGTTAATTATTATCCGAGTTTCTCCCCTTCTGTGCCAGCCGCGCGAACCGTCCTGCTCTATGAATAATTGTCGCGTCTCTCGCGCCGACCTTTCGCGAAACTGGTACGGCCCCTGAAACTGGACTTTCAGTTTTACCCTGAGATCGACAGATTTATGGAACTTTCGACCTCTCACGATTTTATTCGCAGCTGCGATTATTAACATTTTCTTTGTATCACCTTGCTAATTAATAACTAAGGACAGCGTAACAGGTCTAAAAAAGACCTGTGTCACGGAGCGCAGGTGTTCGTAGCTTATTATTTTGTTGATCCGGTGACATTTTTACCGGTAAATCTACATTCCTATTTGATCTGTCGGTTTGTAAACTGTTGCTACGCGGAGCGTTACATATAAATCTAGTCTTGCCAACGAGTCGCGCGAAACGCGAACTGAAAGCTTCACTGAAGCTTAATGAACGCTTTTTTTTATTTCTCTTACCATTTCCTTAGACCGGGGATATTTTTAATATGAAATCCAGATTTATGTGGAACATTTCAATTTGTAAATCGCTGCTACGCGAAGCGTTCACTATCAATCTTTCATATACCAACTGGTTCGCCATTCATTAATCGAGTTTAATTAACTACGTCTAAATTAATCTCGCACGAAGACTCAGTTATACGAAGTACATAACCACGGTCTGTGCTCTACTAGAAAGTTTTTGGAATTTTTATATTACTAATAAAGGTCGTCCAAGCGAATCGAATGCGAACGTAAAAATAAATATTACTCTTGTCCATCACGAACCGTAGCGATAATATGGTCGACGGGCAGGAGACCTCGCAGTTATCAACCTCGTTTTCCGTGAGTCGAACAATGGGTTCCTGGTATCATCCGTTTATGGCTGATATTTTGTCTACGGTCCTCGGTTACGTATACACGGTGCAACGGAGCCGTGCCGCATAAATCATTCGTAAGGACGCGTGTGCGTGCGTGCATATTTATACGTCGTTTGCAGCCCCGATAGTCGTTGAACTATAGCAGCAGGCTTGAACAATTATTCCATTCTCGGCACACTAAACGAGAATAAAAATATATCTCGCTCTCCGTTCATCGATCGATTCTGATCACTGTCACCTAGCGTCGCGTCGCGTCGGTAGTTGTCGAAGAGAAAATAAAAAAGGGGAGGAAAAGGAAGAAAGAAAGAAAGGGAGAAACCGTGTTTCGATTATAACAGTTTCGCCATGCACGCATGCCAGCTCTCACCGATAAGATGTCGTCCGGCCGCGCGGCGTCAGGACGGTTGACAGTGCGGTAATTGAGACGCGATTCTACGGCGATAATCCGACAGGTAAATTACTCCAGATACGTACATACATACATACGTAGCCTCTCTTGTCTCGTCGCTCTCTCGTCTTCGGCTCTGGTCCACTGCCGAGAGCAGTTCCGGTTCGTCGCGTTTTGGTAACAGTTCCTCGAACACCGGTGAATCAGCTGCGCGTGTCAAAAGGATCCTCGGGATTATGCTCGTTCGTGGATCGCTCGCAACGTTCCTCGTTACCCAGACACACCCCTCGTTCTCTCGTCTCTGTTCCCCCCGAGCTTGTTACTCGCGTTTGTCTCCGATAGAAAACAGGTGTAACCCGATGCGCGAGCGAATAAGTATGCTAATCTATCGGGAGAAATGACGAGAGACCGCGCGACAGACTAACACGCAAAAATGTTAAACCGCGGGTTCTGACGAGTGCTCGAGCTGTTTTGAGCTGTTTGTTGTACGAGGAAGTAATTAAACGCGGCTCAGCCACCGATTAGCCTCGTTCGCGCGCTATCAGATCGCGCGGAAAGTTCGTCTCGATGTGCAGAAACACGCGGATAACAATTTCTATCTTGTCCCGCGAATCACCGCGAATCTCGAACGGATTGACCAAATCATAAAAATGCGATTACATTGATTTTATCCATGCCCCTCACGAGGTTGTCGCGCTCTCACGAACGCGCGTTCCGTCGCGTCGATTATTTCAATTATGTTAAAGTAAAACATTTAGAAAAAGAAAAATTCAGAATTGTTACAGTGTTGTACAATTGTTGCGATGTCGCAAAGTCGTTCGATGCACTGGGTCGAGGGTGACGATCGACGAAGGAATGACGATCGGAAAAAAAGACGATCGGCATGAGACGCGAGTGGGTAGGACGTGGTTTGTGTGGATTTGGTTTTAGGCGCGAAGCGCATGAGAAATTACTCTCTAAGTAATTGTAACTCTATGCCTATGTAAGATTTTGGGGGAAAGCCGTTTGAGCGACGAGAGAGTTAGTATAGTCCTGGACAGTCAAGAGTATAGATCAGCACAGTGTGTAGAGAGTATAAAGAGAGAGAGTGAGATAACATATCCGCGGTAGACACTGCGTGTACCGAGAAGTCGCGAGAACGCTGAGAGAACCGAAAGTGTATAACTTTGTTTACGATCCAACCTCTTATTGTAACATATAATACATTAAACTTTATATATACATTATATGTACAAAAAATTCCAACAGTTTGTACGTCGCCCCGAAGTTCAGTTCGATGTAAGATTCGGTATCGGCAGGACACTCCTGGTTCAATTTTATATCACGCTTTAATAAAGATCAAGTTGTTGTAAAGGGACTTATTTCACCGAGTTGTAAGTTTATTAAGAGGAACTCCACTCCAATCATATCCTTTAACAAATTACTCCCGTACCGGCGATAGAAACGATTCAACCGTAGGCTTTTCGTTGAACGGGACACGGTCGTCTTGCTCGCTTTCGTCCATTATCGGTGAACGTTCGATGAATTTAGTATTCAAATGAGTAGATTCACGGTCCCGGTGTACAAATTGGACGCTCTTTTTCGGCCGGAGATACAGTGTCCCGTCACGAACCGAATTCTAAAAGTGTACCAAAAAGGGAAGAAACGTCTTCGCTCGGTGTCAATAAATTCTGTATCTTATTGTGACGTCACGATAAATTCCTGGGGCGAGGATGAAAGCAGGCGCCGAACGGCCCGTGGCGCCGCGCGGGCTTTTTATTTAGGTAATCCTGGCATACCTGATCTCCCCTGATTCGATTTTTATACCCTTGTTACAGTTACCGAGAGCCGTTTGCTTCATTTTTAATCGAATTCGAGTCTCTCTTAAATTCTTATTACAGTTACGATCCTTTTGGTTTACGCGGAGCTCGTCGTATTATAGCTTATTAAATAAATAAAATTTATTTATCGTACGGAATCAGAGCGGAATGAAAAAAGATTTCGAAATACCTAGCCCGCTTGCAATGTTAGTAGCAATTGCATAGTTGAAGTTGTTGCTGCGAAGTGCTGCTAATTGACTCGTGTTTCTATTGTGCCTGAACATTCTATACATAGTTGAAATAACAGAGTGGTAATAAATTAGACTCAAGCTAACTGCAGCATTGCGCATAGTTGCACAGGTATTTCAATGAATAAATATATCAGTCACATCTACCGAGCTATCGATTGTCATGATCAATGATCATTGGGAGCAAACAGGCGCCATTTAACAAAAGCATTTCTGATTAATGGCTGGCACGATCGTTTCAACTCCGAGGAAAGCTTTCGGAATTATAAGTGGATCCGGGGCTGTTTTTGTGTATTGGGAAAACGCAACTCACGAACCCACAAAAACTCCGAGGCGTTTAGAAGTACAGAGGCTGTGCCGATAATCTCTAATTTAATATAGTGCTGTATCACTTTATCTTTCTTCCTTTCCGGCCGATAATTTTTAAAGGCTATCATTGAATATGTTTTTTGTCAAGTTTCCAAATCGAAGGTAAACCGATGAGAACGTTTTGCCGAAGTTTGGGGTGAACGGAGATATCCTAGTTTATTTATCATGTAAATACGACGCTGACTGCGACAATCGAAATTAGTTTCTGGCCGCGCTGGCCCGCGAAGAGCAGAGCACGGTTAAGTGCAACTCTCCGATGGATAAACAAACAAGTCGGTGAACGCGCCGCACCGCGTGAGAAAAGACGCTGAACCAACATGTGCGGCCAGAAATCGGAGAGTCCTCGGCGAGTGTATCGCGACCCGTAAATTATCGTCTCAATCCTGGCGTTGTGCGAGCGTGTTTACGGTAGAGCCTTCAATTTACCGTGTACCCAGGAGGCGCAGCAGAGGTATGTACTCGGGGCTTTGTGGATCCTCGCATTTAACAGAGACATCGACGAACCTCCCGTGGGATCAGCCGATCTGCTTCGATTTCAGAATGATCCTGGAAAATCGGATCTGTTGCTAGCGTTTGCTTGCGCCTATTCACCGCGGTTTCTGCTCGTTCCGCTTGCTCGAACAGCAACGACGGACACCGATCTTTCAACCGTGAGTTGGGAAGACCAAGATGATCCCGGATGAACCTCGGAACAGATCGACGGCCGCTCGAATTCCACCACGGGAAATCCGACTAGTCACGCTGCTTAATCCGGGGAAGCAATCACGGCTGCGGCGGTAACGCGGCTCGAGAGACAAATTGTAGAGCATAACGAGTCTCGGAACGAGATCGAGCCGGGCTTCGCGTCCCACGAACAAAAGGAACGACCGTGGACGACTCTCCGTCCGCGGATTAAACCGATTCCGCTGATCAGCAGACCGGGATTTTTGAAACTCGGTTCCAGCGAATCCGGATCCTCTGTAGCGGATTAGGCGAACGTAATATCTACGCGGTGACAGTAATGCTCGATGAATCCTCTCCTGATCTTTTTCTTAAAGCGATCGAGGATCGCGATAATTCTACGAAGCCGGAAGCTTAGCGGGCGACTGTAAACAGTTCCTTTGAAATTGCTCTTCTCGTTCGACGTCCCTCGAGGAGGAATTTCGCACGAAGTACAGAAAAGTAGCCAAAGGATTCCGGAATGGCGTTCAATTTGCGAGGCGGTCGAGAAGTTTACGATTGGTAGACAGGGATTAGGTGGAATGCTCGGTTCTCATTTGAACGGTCCAATCATCGCGGAATGGTAACAAACGTGCTTACCCGCCTGCGCAGAATTTCATTCGGTATCGATCGTAGCCGCGACGGAAACTAATCGGAGACCCCTATAAACCGAAACGCTTCGATTTTATTTCTCTGTATGTTATTTTGATAGTTCCACTCGGTTCCGTTAATCTTGCGCGCTCGGTACGCTGTAAATCGTCGTTGCGTGTCGAAACCGTCGTCGCGCGTTTTATTTTCCTCATCGAGCGGCGAAAAAAAAAAAGAAAAAGAAAATGAAACGGAAGAAAAGAAAGAACGGCGCCAATAACCCTGAGAACCCGGGTCGCGAGTCATATCTCTCTGGTATCTGGCCCGTATCGGTGTGCGGCGATAAATAACGCGGCCGTAATTGATTCGTTATACAAGAGATCACGGGGTAATTGGCGATAGGGCTGGAATTTCCGCGGGTCTCGCGACGAGATATCTCGTCGTAGATCGCAGTAGAATAAACCCGACAATTGGCCGAAGGCAACCTCGGGATTTCACTGAAAAATCCATCCCGTAGCTTGCACTCGTAAGCCGGCCGGCCGGACTGGGGCGCATTTATGACGGGCATAACTCCCGTCGAGATTATGCTTCGTTACGGATGCGATGGGTCGCCCCGGTGTACCCGCGACGACGACGACGACGACGGTGTCGGATTTTTATCGATTGTTTTATTTATCGCGATACAGATTGCGACGATCGGGGGTGGGGGATATCGAGGCCTCGTAAAATCGAGAATATCGGACGATCGAGTTCTCGAGGCGGTTACGGGCGGCTAGATCCAATCTTTCGATCGAGGCACGCAAGCTGTGTTCCGGGAACGGTCCCTCGCGTCCGGGACTGGCCCCGAAATCGAAATCGAAAGCCGAAGCGTGCCCCGACGTTAATCGATTTCGCGCCCTGGGACCGGCGACGATTGGCTGGCGCGGCAGCTCGATCGATTTAAAGGTGCACGGCCCGACCAATGCGCTTTGTCGAGCGCACGAGAAACGCAAATGGATAGGGCGGCGACGCAGCGTTCCCTCCGCTGGAATTTCGCTAACCTGTCGAGCAAACACGCGCGGCCGCACCGACGAACGAGAGAGCCTGTCGACTAGCCCCTAACCAGTCGAATGGCGCCAGAAATACGCGGGACACGGTCACACTCCGATACGCTTTGTAATCGGTATGCACTATGGATCGGTTGTGGATGATTACACCGGCGCAAAGTAGTCGAGGAGAATGCCAAATTTAGGTAGCTCTGGCGCCTAACGTTGTCGATAAGGTTTACTTCATTGTATTTCATTTATATTTCATTAACGTTCGATACGGAGGTGTCGATCGGGAACGAATCGAACTCGCCATCTTGTCCATCCAGATACGATTCGAGATACGATTCAGGATCCGAGAGCGAGTCATGCTTATAACATAAACAACGAAACGTAAGCGTCCTGTCAACGAGGAACGAGCCAAACGAAAAGAAATCCGAGTAAATAAACTGGCGTCATCGATTGGTTACGCTCGTTAATTCCTTCTGGCGACTGATTGCCGGTAGGAACGTCGAACTGGTTTCGAAATTGTACGCCGCCATAAATGGTGTCCTTGTCTTCGGATTACAAAGGATATGTCAGCTCCACTTACCGCGGAACAAAGGGAGTCGGACACGCGTAAGATCATTGATTAAATCTAATCTTTAATTTCACTTGACGACTTGTTACGGGTGGCATGAAACACCGACCAGCGGAAATTGCTGTGCCACCGACGAGAGAGTTTAGTTATTCAAATTTGTAATTTATGCAATTCTTCTTATTCCTTTCAAAGAGAAAGAAAACTTTCTTTTCTTGATCGAACCAAAGCTAACTCGTTAATTCCATTGAATGGAAGCGACGTATCCTTCTGCAACTTATTCAGTGAAAATGGTTCACTCGAAGAGAATTCACACGTTTGTCCTAATGCTCCATAGAGTAGTTTCCTCTGCATTTAGCAACACTGTTGGTTCCCGTGTTTCCTGAAACGTCTTGCACTTCGAGCTGAAAGGGTGGAAACACGCTAATTGAATCGTAATGCTGCCTTAATCAGTGCCAGATGGTTTTTTGCAACAATCGCAGTCCCCCAGTCGCGGGTACTGCAACTTTGCTTGGAATGTCGCTAACTCGGTATGCTAATACTCGCGTCTGGAACTTACGCGTTGCTATTGGTAAGTCGCGCCATTAAATGGCACCAGAAACTTGAAACCCGGCTCGCGCGCTTCAGGTGCTCGCGTTTTGTAAATTTCGTAGCTTTGGTAGAAATAACCTCGCGTTACGTGACCGGCTCTCTCGGACGTTTATTCCTGTTTAACGCTACTGTACCGAGAAAATTTGAACCCGTCGATTCTCACGAGGAAACCGATCCCGTTTCCTTATTCCTCTGTAATTCGATCTCGCAGCAAATCTTAGCCGATCTGGATCCATATATTTTAGACTCGACGTTCTCCGGTTTAAAATTAAATAAAATTTCAGAGATTATAGCTCCGCTCTGTACAATAGTATTTTTACGCAAAAGTTTCACGTAGCACTCGAAGCTATCGAAGCACGCGACCAACGACGGTAGCTTCGGCGAGAAGAAAGGGATGCACGAGCGGGCGGAACGGTTCAAAGAAGGCTGTCTTCGCGATGCGTTGACATATAACCTGGTACTACCTACCCGATACTCCTCTGTTGTACAGAACGGTACGCCTCGGAAACAGAATCCGTCGGGTCGGAAACTCCGAGCAAGGTAAGAACGCGAGGAGAACGGCACCCTGCTGCGCACCCCGTTGCGAGGGGTCAGCACCCTTCTGCCGACCACGTGCTCTCGTACCGTGCCGACTCGGATCATCCGAGTGAGTCGGATGACTGCTCGCCCACGGAATTTCACGTTGATACCCGCCGCGGGACTACGAATCGTCGACGTTTCCTTTGATGTTTCAATAATCACGCTCCGCCTGGTTGTCTGCCCTTATTTTCCAGACTCCCTCAACCCCCGACAGCTTCATTGTTTTTTCTTTATGTCGCCGAGAGTCACTGTCAATTCCGATTCAGCCGCCTCGAATCTGCTTCTCGAATGCTGTCCCCAAGACAGGGAACGTAACCTATTTATATGAAATACCGAATAAGATTTCCTCTAAATAGGTTAAATTATTCGATTCACTGGAACACGACCGTGCCTCGTCGCACAGCACGCTGCGACAGATGATTGCAGTTTGCCGCGTTTCCTCGTGGATCCATCTGCTCTTCCTAGGAACCACTTGAGAAACCGAGGACAACCCGAAGATTTCCAAATAAGCCCGAGGAGAGAGTGTGGCTTGCATTTAAACGTTTCATTTTTTTCCGTGCACGTCGAATGATTTACATGCGAGCACACCGTGGATCGTAATCCCCATAACCGTCGCATTTCTTTCGTGGCCGAGAGACCGACACATGGTCCTGTACTGGTCCCAGGTTGCACCGGGCAGAGTTACGAGATCACGTAACCGTGGCATCTCGAGTTTACGGGGTTCATTTATCTTTTCACCGATTCCACCTCTATCCACATGCGTTCACTTTAAATCAAACCTTCGAGGACCATCTTCCGCCAGTGGTTTCCAACTTGGAGATTAGGTCGTTGCTGCCAACGCTTCGTCTCTCCGTCGCCGACGACATATTTCATAGGAATACGCAGCATTTAGAAAAGACGAACATTGTTGCCGAGACTCTCCAGAATTTTTCACGATCGCAGGGAAAGCAGCGCGAAGCATACCGATTCCCGTCCAGCTTGGAAATATTAGGGGTCTGAGGAGAGTCATTAATTAGTAGGCAAATTGAGGGTAAACATTTGAAAATCGTTGGAATTTTTCTCGAGGGGCCACACGTGCGATGTCTGCGCGTCATTCTGGACACACGCGCCTCGTCGGCCGAATACGTCGACTGTTAGTACCTAAAATGCGTTTCCATAAGTTAAGCCGCCCCGCACCCGGCATTATAAATTATGATAATGACGCTGCACAGTCGGTCGCTTTTTCTATCCAGCGATCATCATAAAAATTATTCATTCGGGCTAGAAAAGTTCAAGTGTCTCGGTATTGTAGATCGCGGGGCGCCCGACAGAAAATGATTCCGGTAAAAAATTATTTAGGCTAATGCTCGCGGTGTGGGAATATTATTTTCTAAGCAGGCTGCCGCAGTATATTTTTTTTCGGTCTGGAGATACGATCCTGGCCAAGGCAATTAGAACGTCGTGACTTCATTCGGATACGTTTTCGACGGGGAGACATAATTTTTCTTGCGGTAAGCTTACGAGGGAAAAGATTGACTGGGTCCTCAAAGTAACAGACCTATATTTCGTAGAATGCCTAATTCGCGTCAACGATACCGCAATAGGCGGACGTAGGCGATGTTTACAGTTGATTGCTTCCCAGGCGAGTCTCCTAAACTACCCCCATCACACGCACACCTCGTAAATTCGCATTTAGAGCCGGCGAATCCGTCGCAATAATTTATGCGTCCACGTTGACGCCGAAACCACGGCTTCAATTGCGCTGCAAATCAAAACAACCGCGTGATCTACGATCAAAGCTGGTTCCACCGGCTGTGATTCCAAGAAACTGTTGGCACCGCTTCGCAAAGCTAAGACGGCGGTCTCTGAAATCGTTTGGATTTTCGGATATCCAGAATCGGAGAATTAACGTCTTAAACGTCAATTGTTAATTATCTCCATCAAAGTAGAAAACATTGAGTCTACATCTCCTCATCTTTGTTATACATATTCTCAGCAAAGTCGCTTCATTGTAATTACTGTTTCTCACCTCGTATGTCTCGCTACTTTTTGCTTTCCCTCTTAATTACCGGTTACACCCACAGTTCCTCGAATCGAGTCCACAGAAAGAACAAAAGGAAACGAAAAGCGACGTCGACCATGATTTTTCTATTTTATTTAGTTTCGACAAGTATTCGTGGAGCAAACATCACTGTTTCGTAACGAAAATAACAAGAATTCAGTATGTAGCTCGGCTATCGTTTAAAAAATCACACTGTAATTGTTAATTTCAATAAAAAAAATTCCGGCGCAGAAATTTCGGAAATCAATTGAACACGGATAAGTTTCGAAGCGTGTGCGGTAGTTTTTAAACGACGCGCCAGTTTACCTCGAAAACGAGACGTACCGAGAAGTGGCCCGAGCCGAGCAGTGAATCGTGGCGTGACACGAAATGGGATCAATTAGGGACGCTTCTCCTCGGCAGATACAAAGGGCGGGCTAAAGGGGCAGCTATTTTATTTTCTCGCGAATTTCCATCGCGCCAGAAGGGGCTCACGCCTCTCGCGCCTACAATCCTGTCGACTGTCAGAACTGTCAGTGTTTCGTGTGCCGGTCGGCTTGCTTGTTTTAATCACCGGGCACCTCGGTGTTTTCCTTTCCTTCTGATTCTTTTGGGATCTCTTTTTTTCGACGAATGTCTGCGGCAAGCTTCGATGGAAGCAATCAGTGTACTAGGCTCGTCGGAATCTTTTCTGCTGATCCCACCGTGGACGTGTTACGATAGCAAATTTTTTGCTTCGATTTCTCCGTGCACGTGCTCAGAGAGAATTTCTGCGCGTCATCGATGAAAATAGAATTTCGATGTAAATTGTGTAGCATTTCCATGATGTTTGGTGTCATTTTAATCAGGAAAATATCACAGGTGTATCGGCGAAACTTTCCTGAACGAATAATTAAAAAAGAAAAACGGATCGTTCGAAATCTAGAAACTAACGGAACAATTTCGTCAGCTTGAAATTTCACCGCGACTGGTAAGCTTGTGTCTCGTTAGTGTTGCTCGTGTAAGATGGTGAACCGTGACGGCTATTTAAACGCTGTACCAGCCAGTTTAAGATGTGCTAAGGGGTTACGGCATTCACGGGCGCATTCACGCGTGCACGGGCTGCGTTTTGTGTCCATAACGCGCCGTATGACAATGTTAAAAACGCCTTCGTTTAAAGCGCATTCAGTCCGGATTTGCACCGGCCTGTTGCCGTAACTTTGACACCGGCGTTCAAGCGGTTTACATTATACGTACTCGACGAAATTCGTGTCTCGCGCGGATCCGGCGCGGCGTCGTCGTCGTCGTCGTCGTCGTCGTCGTCGTCGTCGTCGCGATATCATTGGGGCGGAGTTGAATCGGCCATGTTTTTGGGTCACGGAATATTTCGACTTTATTACCTTGTCCCATAAAAGACTCCGCGAGAAATTTATTATGGTATTGTTCGAACAATGGAAATGTCCTCTGATAAAAGTTTAATGAGTACTTCAGAGGGTCGAAGTGCCTCGGAGATCGGACACGTTTCAGCGAGCGTGGAGACATCAATTTCTGGTTGACGCCATCTTGACAGGCACGTGGGTACTGGGGAATGTTTTATTAAGTTCTGTAATAATTAGCTTGAGGATTGCTGGATAAAAGTTATAAGCCGATGCTGTTTTCCTCTGAAATTCTGGCGAATAATATTGCAAACTTAAAATAACCGAATTGCTGGGAGTGCGTTGCTCTTTCTCTAAATATACTATTGTTTCTCTCGAGAAATATTCCGCGTCTAAATATCGGAATCCGAATATATGAACGTTTCGATGGGCTTACAGTGTTTGGAGAATATTTGCGAAACGATATTTTTCAAGATTAATATCTTGAATAATCTAATTTCGAATAATTCAGCAAATCGGAGAATGAATAATGCGAATGAAAATGTAAACATTAATTGAAGAATAATTGCAGTAGTTTCGGTTCTTACCACTATTCTTACACTATTATCCGACAGGTACGACAACATAAGCTTGATCCTACACAGGACGAGCTTTAATTACGGAACGACTATTACAAGACATGCACACGGTCCCGTCTTTCCGCTTTTATCGCGTCGCCCCGATAAACGCTAACCATAAAGACGCAAACGAGCTCCAGGCCGTCCGTAAACTGCATCCTATCGCGAAGGGTTTCTTTAATACTGATCTCGGTGTACTTCGTTTTATTAAGAAGTCTTAAACCGTCCTTTCGAAGAAAACGAGCCGGACACTGGTCGAGGGTGCGTCAAAACTACGCTGGATATTAATTAATTGTTCTCTCTAAATATAGTTCCTTGCGAACCATTAACTGGTCGGGAAGTTAGTATCAACCTGTTGATTCCCTATTATTTAAATAGCCGATAAAACTGTTTTACAACAGGACAATCATATTAATTTTTAACTCTTAAGTAGGCGCGCAGTAGCACCGAGTGCTCCGTTTGTAGTTTAATGTAGTATAATTTTTATTTCTGCTAGTTACTTATTTTTATTTCTGCTAGATATGGTTTTCAGTTATCCTTAGGTACTTTAAAGTTATGGACGTGTTATTTATTTGACATAAAATTTCATAAGAAACTGATAATGAACTGATATACGTAGTTTTAAAGGATGGTGCACAAAGTGCTCCGCGCGCCCAGTTATGTAACAAAACTAGGCGCGCCCACTTAAGGGTCAAAGAAACAATTTATTTCTTACTCCTCAACCATTCGAAGGTATGCAACCCCTTAAGATTCTAACCTACTCACCATGTCGGCTGAACACACCCTCGAAACGATGCCGTGGTATTGTATTACACCCCCGACGCGCAGGATACACAATCTAGAATACACGTTTGAAACCGATTTCGGAAAATCAGCCGCATCCAGCGAGTCCTCGAGCCCGTCGAACCCGAAGAGCTAATCTAGAAGGGAACGGAAAGTCGACGGTCGAAGACAATCGTTTCGACGCGCGAAAGCAAACAGAGGAAGGTGTACCTTATCCTGTGGAATCGTTTGTTTGGCCGACTTGTGTTTCGAGGCCTCGGGAATCTACATAATTGCTGTGAGAATCGTTCGCAGCCACCGGCTAGCGCCACTCGACAAGCCGCGCTGCTTGGCGCGTATTCCACTCGGGCTGCGCTCGACTCACGCCCTTCGAGGGATTCGTTTGCTTAGGCCTATCTTTTGTTTCTGTATCTTGTTGCTGGCACAAGGATCCTCGTGACGATCGGGGTTGCCCCAGGGTTCTTATCCTTCGAGGACCAAATCTCGGCTACTCGGAACTTCCTCGAACGATACCGAATTCCATTCGAGTCGTTTCACTGGGATTAAAACGTGAGAACTGTTGAATAATCAACAGAGGTTGCTTCCAAAGCAAAAATAGTATTTATTAAAAATAAAACAGAAAAATGTATAAATGTACTCGCGGGTAGCTGTCAACTTGACGATCGTTTCAGTCGCGGTGCTCGTGCAGATCTTGGTACAGCTGTACAACAAGAGGCTGAGTGGGAGAAATTGTACCCAAATGCATTTTTTGGGGAAAACCAGCCGTCACCTAGAAAAATGACGGTAATGATCAAGGGCCCTTTTTTTATGGCACTAACCCTCATTAAGCCGGACCGTGCTCGTACGCACGGTAACAGGATTATCCCGTATTTGCTAAAGAAGCGAAGGCAAAGGCGTTATAAATTAACTTAAAATATATAAACATCGTATTCATGCAAGAATCCAACAAGAACGATAAATAACCGATCCTCAAGATCTCGTGTAATTATCGGCAGCATCCTCCACTCGCCATTCACCATTGGCCACATGACCATCGAACATGACGACGACCGCCCCAGTCGGGGTCGATCAACGACGAATTTCGGATCTAATTACACGCCACCTACGCCTCGGCAAATAACACTGTCCAAAGTGGTTCGAGCGCGGGGGTTGGTGTAAATATTATTGAAGCGCAGCGGTCCGGTGACGATACACAGATCACTGAGACGTATCTTTTTTTCCCCGTGTGCTCTCTTCCTGTTGCTGCGAGCAGCGCGCCGGGTTTACCACGAATCGGTGGAATCGTAGGTGGCGATGACGCACGTCATCGATACGTAAGAGCACATCGCGTGACGTTCGAGTGCAGTGTAATCTACGGCGGGGACCAACGTAAAACCTTTATCTAAGAGCAACCACGCCGTGCCGCGCAACCAATAATCTTCGATCGAATCCCGGAAAGCGTTAGGTAATCTGGAACGTCATCGCGAGACGACTGTTAACAGGTCTTCGTCATAAAATCGTCACCTAAACCGAGGTGTTCGGGGCCCGGGGGAGAGGAGGGAGGGTTCGTGACGTTATCGTGCCTGGGAGGTCCACGAGTCTGCATTATACCTCTATCGACGTCGGCGATATCGCAGCGATATTCTCTCCGATATCGATCCAGCTATCAACCAACGAGCTAGTCCACCCTTCTAGGAACGCAGATATCCACAAGGTAAATGACCCCTTCGTCGATCGTTTCGGAATTGATTATTATAATTGTTAGAAATTTGAAATTGATTTTATTTGCCACAGTCTCCCAATCTCACAGGTCTCTGAATTCTCAATTCTTCGCTCCGGCTTTCCCGGCCCATATTTATATGTTTCGCTCACGCTCCTTCCACTGCTCTTTCGCACATCTTTCATCCAATCACTCACGCTTTACCTTTTGCTCAATCTCATTCGTTCTCATTCATTCGGCGCGCATTCTTTCCCCATTCAAACACTCTTTCTCGCTACATAAGCAATATTAACGTTAACAATTTGCCGAATGTAAGATAAAAACGCGGAATAAAACGGGAATAATCGCGTGTAGGGCGCGGCTACTGTCGCGCGGGCGCGTTACGCAAGGCAAGACGGTACAGGGTTGAAAATAATAGTCGTATCGACGGTGAAGCCGCCCGCCAAAGATGCGTTTTATTATATTAAAGCAAAACAGTACAAGCTATAGTTGGGGTGTTGCAAAACCTCTCAACTGTCGCTCGAAGAGCTCTGAATTACAATACTATACAACCCAGACTGCCACGGGAAGAGAGGTCCTTAGGCCCGAAAACGCAAGGCCCCCCTCTGCCAGTGCTTTTCTTAGGACTCGGGTTTTCCCAGGGAGGGGATAGCCGCGCGGCTCGCCCACGTTGTCGACTCTCGCTGCTCCTCGCTCGATTTTCCTTACACGAATGATCGTGAAATAAAAATTAGAATTCGGAACGTGTACAAGTGATCGCGCACAGGAAGCTGCAATGTGTCGGAAAGTATAGTGCAGGATTAGGCCGTTTGTCCACGAAGCGTCGCGACAGAGACGCGTACGCGACAAAATATCGCTTGCTGTACGTTTCAGTGCTGCAACCAACGTAAAATAATTGATAATAATAATTAATAAATTATCTGCGACGCATACGAAGTAGAAATGTTATTCAGACAGAATCACGACGCGTAATACGAGCCAAGCGTGCTCGTCGTCTAGAGGAATTAGACTCGCCTAATTTTCGTCGTTGCCATCGGAAGACCATAATGGACGCCACGACTTTGCAGCCAATGTCGCAACACGGTCGTCGTCGCTGCGTATAGGCACGTGCATATATCACGCGGAACTACTGCCTCGAAAAGTCTGGATCTTGTTAAGTGACGAACATTAATACGGATCGTTGCGAGAACGAACCGGATTGAACCGTAGACGCGACGCGCCGCTGTGTACGCACACGTTTACGCATTATACATCGGTGTACACACCGGGCCGAGTGCCGGCAATACATTACGGCCGGCTTATCGAGCTGTGACAGTCGAAGTAAATCAATGCGGTAGACAGGGGATGCCGGCTAATAATAAGAATCGTTTTCTGCGGCCACTGTCGTTCCTGTCACACGTGACATTGCGAACCATAAAGCTCTCGTAGCATGACGGGCGGCCCGGCTTGATCGGCACCCTCCCACGGATTCGTGTTTCTAGCCTGTGGCTTCCACGGGTTCGTTTTGTCATATTGTTGGGAGGCTCTCTACGAGAAGAGGAAAGTACACTTTCAAAAATCACTTTTTTAATGCAGAACATTTTTATTCGCCGATTGCAGAGCATTTTAAACGCCGAGATCGATGTTGTCCGCTAAAAGAAGAGGAAACTCGCGACTGGAAGTGTATAACTCTCGGTGATTTCGTGGAGTTAACGGGGGTGGCGACAGGCCAGTTTATCATTCGAGGCGCCACGCCGAGAAACGTTCTCCCGTTAGAGCGATCGAATTCTTTCGAAAATATGCCGTACGCGTATGTGTCTTCAGGGACACGCAACATTTCAATCGGATCCGGTTCACCCGCCGTCAATTCGCATTAATGTTCTTCATTTGCTCGGCGCGCGGTTAGCTCTTGACATTTTAAGGTGGCGCCGTCTGACAACTATGACAGCCCCGGCGCAGCAATGCATGTTGCGCTGTTGCTTAATTGCCGTTTAGTAACGCCCGGTAAAAGTTCAGCTCGTTATCTGAAACTGAAAATCGTACAATCGACGGGGCGCGCGGCGCCCGGTCGCTCTCGCGCTCGCCCGTCCGAAAAAGACGACAGAGAAAAAACCGGCGTTAGCCAGATACTTTCTCCCGCCTACTAGTTACGACGTTAGACGGTTCCCCGTCAGCGTGGATGATTGCCTTATCGATTTAATTAACGTTTCCCATGGGCGCTGGCATTAATCCCCGCGGAATGTTAATTACAAAGCCACGGGATCACCGAAAAATCATGACGATTCGCCCGGATTTGCCCGATTACATGGCTTTAATCCTATTATAGTAACACCGCTTTCCAAACGATCCCGATCGGTACCGGTTCGATAACCGAGCTTCGCGGCTCAAGAATTCCTTCTCGTTCCATTTTAGCAAAATATGTATCGCGCCTATGAATTGCATTTGCAGAAAAATAGGACCCGATTGTCATCCCTGTTTCTATCTGTCTCAGCAAAGTTTTTACTCGCGGTTGGTATCTAACGCGTACGTCAAAACACCGTTGACGCAAACAGCAACATTTCATTGAAGGTTAGGTAATATCGGACTGATTCGTTTAGAGAAATGCGAATCTGGTGTCGAAGATAAGGCACAATTTGTTGCTAAATGATTTCCGAACATGTCCGATAAATTATTTTCCGATATGGAATTATTGGTTTGCTCGAGCAGAGCTGTGTTATGAATTTGCGTGTCGATACAATCATGGGATCATGGGATTTCCGCTCTCCTTATCGGTGTAGGTTAATGACAGCTAGAAATTACTCGATAACACGTGTTGTATATTTAAAACTGACCTGGAAATGTAATGTTAATAATTTAGACTCGGCCACTTTGTAGCGCTGCAGAAATTACCTCGATAAGACGCGTTTTTTAATTGTTTACGATAACGGGCGAAGAAATTTAACGACACTTTTGCTGCAGAGACACGGCAATAGATAATTTCGAATACCAAAATAATTTATGATCCGAGAATACTTTACAGAAGATCATGCTTACTCACGGATCGATGCAAGTTCATAGCGATCTTTTTTTATCATTGTGATAGGCACTCGTGCGAGTTGCATTATGCTAAACGCATTATTACTCGTATTATGGTAAATTATATGTTTTTCATAGTCCAGACCGCAGGCATTTAAGGAAATATTACACGACTTAGTTGTCAAACATGCTGCACAAAATATTGCAATCGATCAACGTTATCTCGATCCACGAGCTCTAATAACTATTCATTTCTAAGAATATATTTATACGCGCCGGCGTTGCAACCGTGTGACCGAACTATGACGCAAAATTCAATATCGGGAATTAAAAATTTACGCGGTAACACGAGACGATGGAAATAGAGCGAGAGAGTTTTTTAAGGAGCGGCTCTGTTACACTGTGAACAACTCAGCGCATTTATCATCCCCGTGTTCAGTTTAATCCGATTTAATAGCGCGAATGCCACGAAACTGGATCGCTCGGCGATATTTATGAGAATTTATTTTTCCACGATTTTAGGTTAATCCGCGAAGCCTCCATTAGGTCACTGTCCCGCGTATCGCATTCCTTCTCGTGACGAAACCAACATGAGATCATAACGAGAATAACGAGCAACATTTTTCAAATATACTCTCTATTTTATTGAACAAGAAAGCGCTCGCGCAAAAACACGAGAGAGACCGAGCACATTATTAATATACGTTTCCGAAATATAAATCCTCCCTAACGAGGAGACGAGTGTTTTCTCCAGTAAAAAGTGTCCCCGATTATTGGAGATATTTTGCGATGTACGATAACGATGATACAGTCTACGGAATTTTAATGAACGAACGTAAAGTACAGCGGAAAACGTAGGAAACGCGAGATTGCTTTTCATACCGGACTCGTTCGAAATATTTATTATGATTTTGTTGCTGGATGTTATCTCGTGGGTATATTCAGGCTAAGCGATTATAACGACAGCTATTAATTCCCAGTTTAATTAGCGTTCGTCCCATTACGCAATTATTCACTAAAGGATTCTCCTTTTGGGATCATAAAACTGGTTCCCTTGCCCCTCGACAGCGTCTCGCTCTTCGTATTTGCGAATAATAATAAATAATACGACGTTGCCTAGTCCTATTATGTTAAAACGCGGCTTTCCTCTAACTATGGCGGGCGTTCGTTGCATAACCGCGCGATTATCGATTAAAAACCTGTGGGATAATATCACCGATGGTATCGTGGAGATCGTTTAATCGTGATCTACGCGGAACACCCACGATTTCATTGCCAAGTGTTCATTCATTGTGCTGATGTTAAATATAAATCGGATTGCACGTCCCAATATTGAAATTGCAGTTTTTCTAGGAAATTGGATTGTGTAACGATTCAAAATAAATAAAAAATTGGCAAATCTTTTTTATTCTGGACATTAAGGGATCAATTAATACAACTAAAAAAATCGTTGACGGCTATAGCCGTCATTTGTTTATCGGGACTCCATTTCAGAACGTCAGAACGCGTGGAAGCAACTTTTAAAAAATTCATTGCACCGATAGTGGTCGTGCGAACGGGACACGCTTTAAAGTGTCTTCCGCACACGAAGGGTTCGGATGAGTCGTCGAAGACAGTGATTGCTCGCGGAACGAATTCGTCTCCCGGGAGTTCGGCGCAAAAAAATAAGAGGGAGAAGAAGAGGAAGAAGAAAAATTGTGATACAGGAGCAACGACGAAGTGCACGCTTAATGCACACGCGGACCATTCCCGGAACGCAAAGGGTCCGCCGCTTACCGACGCGATTTATCAAGTTGTAAAACGGCCAATGGATGCTGGCTGTCAGGTCGCCCAAGCAACGATTTGTCATCCAGCCGCGGCAGCTGACTCCCGCTACCTCGAGAGGGTTCCACTAACTTTGTTAGGATTCCGCGGGCCGGCGGTCGATCGGTCGGTGCTGATCGCATCCTGACGTGGCTTTTACGCGACTGTCAGCTCGATACCGCCGCGAAATTCCGATAAATATGACAGTCGATAAGAAGCGGGGAGAGTTGCTCCGTCGCTAAAAAGCCTGTCCGACTCCGAATTTGTCGACGCTAAGACGCATCTGAATACGTGACACGGTTAGGTCTACGTTGTGGGTGCATTCCCACAACAATGAGGAATCGGGAGCAGCGGGTAAAGCGTGTACGATCGCACCGACGCGTCTCCATGCATATTAAGCAGTGGGACCGAAGGGACTCGTAGCTATTCCACGTACGAGAGTATCTCCGACGCGCATGCTACCGCGGCGGTCCCTGCTCGCATGAACGTTCGTAATACGAAAGTAGCGTTTTCTCAAAAACTTCTCGCAACCGTATCTTCGCCGGAGATCTCGAAACGCGCGGGAATAAGTGCTGATACGGAAGGTAGGATACGTTGGAACCGTGGTAACTTGATCTGATTCAATTAGTGTCTTGTGACAAGAACATCGCCGGTGTGTCTATAAATTTCGATCGGAGAAAATTTCCGAGACCAATATCATTTTTCGGCTGTCAAAGAAATTCCTGTCCCCCGAGGCCCGAGGCGAAGGCGCTCCAGCTCGAGAATGGGAATTCTGGCGGGCCAGACTCGTTGATATGCCGTGGACGCAGCTTCTTGTAAATTTGCACTCTGTTTACCGCGTAATGACGTTACACCGTTACGGCGGCTTCCTCGTGTTTTCACCCTGTTTATGCATTATGCAAGTAAACTGGGGATGGGCGCGAGGAAGGTGAGAGGATCGAGGAGACGCGGCGAGTATAATGAGAGAGAGCGGCCGAGACAGACGCCGCAGGTTTAATCATCTCGCGAAACGGCTAACGGCTGTAACTCGGTACGTCGTTGACCATATCCACCGAGCTCGTCGTTTCTTTACATCTGCCTTTGGTGTCGAACGCTTCTCTGTCTCGTATAAATCACTGTCCGACCGGAATTCGTTTCGCTATACTTAGCATACCGAAAATATTCAACGAATCGGTAAGACTGTGGCGAAACAACCGGTCAGAGTAAAGGTTACAATTACATCTGTTTGGATATTTAAAGCGACACAGGGTAATTTTTTATCAAATTCCACGGACACAATCAGCCGCTAAAACGTTTAATTTCCGGCCTGGGAAAGCGGTAACACTGAATTAGTTGGCTGTGTTGCGTGGTCGGTCCTTTATAGTTTTTTGCCTCACGGATTGACGGACAGTCTTGATGAATATCGAGCCGGATATTATTGAAAAACTAACGACCGCCGTGTACCGTTACGGTGAAACGCGGTGAACGACGAAACACCAGAGTTTTACGAGAAAATAGATTTACTATTCGCCTTGTCTTTGGTTTTACGATATTGCCGGCCAGTTTTTGATACCTTTATGGCTTTTGTTGTAACACGATCCCCATCGATGTCCCTGCATCGACGCTGTACGAAGAGATGATTTTTCTTAATGAGTCATAACGCCAGGGCTTTCTTGTTAACACCGTTTTTCCAGATTGAAAACGACACACGTGTCGTGGCCAAGGAATGCCATCACGAGACAGTCGTAGAGAAACAAAGTTACCATTTGCATTAGATGCGTCAAGATTTAGAATTCGGAGATGCTTACAGTTTCCGTCGTGTTCCATTCTATTCACCGCGAATTTTCTTGGCTCGAGGAACTTCTTCGGACGCCTCTGTGCGGATAAAAATTTTGGTCGCTTCTGATTCTCACGTAATCGCTGTTCCTCGCATTCCGTTCGAGATCGAGCGAAACCGAGTGACCTATAAATACATTTCTCTTGATTCTGTCGGCGTCTGCCATCAGGAACCCAAGGAACGCTAGGAGAACGCTTCTTCGGAAGCTGAAATTAACGCGGGTCTGGCGTAAAGGCCGCGTGACCTCTAGCTGACGTTACAAGAAGCGGACGCGCGGTAAATTACCAAACGACAGGCAGTCGGATAGGATCTGACACAACATTTTTACGGTCCTCGGGTCGGCGCACGAGAGCCATTACTTATTCGTAATGAGATTAAGGGCGCGCTGATGCAATCCGTTAGCCGTGACCACCGCGCGCGGCTCTTCTTCCTCCCGCCGCGTCGCGTCGGTGCTCCGCTGGGGATATCGAGCGATAAAACGTTAGCCGCGTCGCGGGGCGTTAGACCGTGAAATCGCAATTTAATTGGGCTGACCGTGAGCCGGCGATTTGCATCCGAAATAAGAAATTAGTGGAGGTCGGACCGCCATTGACCGCCATCGCTGTTCAACGAAATGTAATCGTTTGGAAATTAATTGAATCTCAACTCTGATCAGATTATGCGGAATAGAAAGTCAATTTTCCCCGTGGCGCACAGTGGCTACGTTGAAACTCGGAGCAACGAAGCCACGCCTGCGACATTGACCACGCCCACTTTAAGCAGAATTGTCCCGAGGCGTCGCCACCACGAACCAACCAGTACTTCCGAACACCGAGTAGGCGTGGCGTTGTTGCTCTCGCGTCTAACGGAGCCGCGTCGATGCCCCACAGGGCAATCCGTGCCTACGCTCGGTGTGCAGCGCCTTTGAATATCGGCACGCTGATGCAATTGGTCCCGTGTTATTTCGTATGTCCAGCGAAACGACGAGAGAAGTCCTGCTATCTCGCCCCCCTCCCCTCTCCGAGATTGCGACACGTTTCATTCATTCGACCCACACTAGGTTCTTTTTTTTCGCAGTGCAAAACTGTTGCTAAATACAATCCCGATCCACGGCGAACAATGAGCCGTTGTCGTTGGGCAGAGTTCACCCGATAACCACCGCCACGGAAACTTGTCTGTGATCTTCGACAAAAAAGATCTCTGAATCGGCGAGTCCCGTGCGTGACCCGAGCATTGTCGCTCTATCGACGTGAGTAATGCGAACTCGACGGCCGTAGCTATGGTCGGGATCGCTGGCGCACCGGTACCTCTTATTTCACGAGTACCGTGGTTAAGGGGCGCACCGTAACAAGCGTTGCGACGAGTGCAGCTTCTTTTAATTATTATTAATCCGTGTTACGAGTAATAGTCGTCATGGTCTGTTCAACAGAATCAAGAAAAATTGAATATGTTGGTAAGGAATAAAAAAAGGTTTTTAAAAATGTCTTCCGCGTACGGTTCGTTGGCATCCGTGCATGTAGCGATCAGCAAGTTACCAAGGCACTCGTACATCGTAAATTAAGTGCTCGGTGCAGGTACTCCGCTGACCGGAGGCAGCGCTTATTTTCGCGTGCGGCAACGTAAGCAACAGCTGTCCGTAGATCGTATCTAAATCGCGTCTGGATCGATGTATTTCGAGACGGTCTTAGATCTTGCGTCTCGATCGCATCGGCGGCAGTGTCTCGGAACGATCGGGGCGATCCTAAAACCTCGGCGCTGGCACTTCTCAAGGCTCCGTTTGTTGCGACTTAATCTCGGCGTCGATCGATCGAGAGCGAGGCGTGGACAGCCAGGATCTAGATCCGCGGACGTGATCGCGACGGTGCGTTAATTGACGGAGATTTAGATTAATTATCTACCGACATGGACCTACGATCCATAGGCGATAACGGGAGCCTCGTATTTTTTAGTTTATAGGCTCGGTCTCGTGTTAGCGATCTTTCTCGCGTACTCTCCGACATGTCGGCTTCCAATCCGCGACGCCATTCACCGTGACCTCAGTTCCTGAATATTTTCGATGGACAGGTTATTATAATTTTAATGTGATAATTTTAATTGAAATATTTCGCTATCGAGCAGAAAAGTGGAACAGTTGTCCAGGAACTTCTTTTGTCTTCCCACGTTTCACGGATCCGAAATAAATCTCCGGCCGCGCAATTTCACCAGATCGAGGAACTTAATTGAGCCGGACGAAAACGGAACTCGATAGACCTTGAATTATATCTCGCGAGGCTTCGTATTGCAATTTCGCATCGACGAAGAAATATTCGGTCTAAACACACGTTTGAAACGGGCGCTCGCTCATCGCCTTCGGCACGCGCCGAACAAGATGGATCGTGCGCGAGCACCACGAACGTACGAAACAAGGGAGAAAAAAAAAGTGGATCGGAACGATCTGCGCGAGCAAAACGACGCATCCGTTCGTGGCCGATCATCGACGGCAATTTACGCGTTGATCCCGCCCGAGTGATACATGCGACCAACTATTTTATTTCTCATTTTTACACTTTAACGCGGACACGTCCGGCAAACCGACAGACTCTCTTCTCGGGATTATTTCTGCCGTCGAATTTGTCCGCGCCGTTCGTTCTCATTCGATTACTTTTTATATCCTCGATTAAAGAAGTTCTTGCCGGGCAAGCACCGGTGGGCGTATCCTGCGCGCATTTCTGCGTCACCGGTTGCAATTGAGTATCTCATAAATTTCCATTCTATGGAATACCATTACGAAGAATATCTGCGAGCGGCTTTACAGCTAAATTAGAGTCAATCCAATTAAGAATACGGGAAAGAGTGAACGCACCGCGGTACGCGGAAGTTAACTTAATTTAAAGTCTGTTTCGTTCTTTTCCAGGAAAACATGTTTCCGAAGATACAACTAAATTAAAAATAAAGCGAGAAACTGTACGAGTACAACGAAACAAGAGAAATGGAATATATAAAGGATAAAACAACGATGCCAATTATCCCGACTGCTTATTTTCTTAGCGACGTTTCGTACCGATATTGTCATTGAAATATTTACGTAGAATCGATCGAACGACAAATAGTTATCGTGAGACTTGGAAGTCTACGGGTGCCTAGGAAGGGGCAGGAAGACTACCGCGCTTTGTCGCCGAGGCCTGTAACCGAAACATTCCCTGTTTATCTTTGGAGTTTACCGAGCTGGTGACATCGATGCCGCTATAGTGATGTAAATGAACTCAACCCGTGGTTTCCATGGCGTTGGCAGGCCTTCTATGGCTCGGTGTCAAGATACGGGCTCTGGGAACCGACAGCCTTCCGATGGTAATTCACGGCGGCCGTTGGCGAGAATTTTTACGTCGGGAAGAATTTCCGAAAAGGAAAACAGTCGGTCCTGTTCGCTCTGGAACGCACTTGAACGCGGGTCCCCCGGTTTTGTTTACGCCGCCATCTTGTCGTTTAGAAAGTACGCGCCGCGTCGGATCGCAGAGAATTTTTCGGCCGATTCGGACGCGGAATGTCTCGTTAGCCTTGAAGTGCGAGCTCTAACATCGGGGCTAGTCAAATATTTTTTCAAAAACTGGTCACGCTGAACCTTCGGACGACGGATCTTTCTTTTTTTTTTTTTATCTTTTAAACTACATTAGCAGATCCTAATCAAACTCACCGAAAATCTGTCTTGTAAATCTGGACAAACAATTCCGCTCAGGGAAGGGACAGTCGCGAGCAAGATTTCGGGAAATGATCGACTCGGGGATCGAAGAAAGTCGCTTCCCGTCCGAATCGTTGGAACTTTCGTTGGGTTCGGGTTGGCTCGTTTTGCTTCTTTTTCGGCGTGCCTACCTGCCGCGTTGCTGGTGGCCGAGTTTCACGTGCCGTTAACCTTGAATCCGGATTTAACGGCTGCGTTTATGCTAATACGACGTGCCGGCCGCGGCCCGACGAAGAAAGCGCACTGCACTTCGGGAACACGAAGCCGTTCCCTCCGTGGACGACCTTTTTGTCCCGCGGGACCACCGTGAACTAATGACAATCGGTAGGAAACTCGCGGTTCACCAAAGTAACATGCAACCACCCCTCCGCCTCCGGTTCATTTTAAATGCATCGGTAGCATGTTAGACGATAATTGATCGTAAAAGACGATTAAAACCGTATGCAAATTTCGCGTAATTCCTTCAGTCCGCGTCCGCTCTTTCTTTGTTCTTTTTTCTGGATCGTTCAGCAATCGCGGATAATGATAACCGACGCGACGATCGCTCTGATTATTTAATATATATTATGGAGAATTCGATCTCGTTCGATCCTTGTTATCGCCGATGCTAATTTTTTCTCACGACCCCTCGTTTATTTTCTCGGACAAAGTATTTTTCTGCAGCGTGTAATACAATTTAAAAATTATAATCGATCCAATTTAATTCTCGAAATGAGGATTCCCAGACAAATAGATTAAAATGACGGAGATATGTTAAATTATGCTCGTTTGTATGCTTGGTAATATGTGTACCTAAGCAAGAAAGCGTGTTCTCGGTATAGCGTCCGTTGATCCCGATTGACTCGGATAAACAATGTTATGAAGAAATGCGTCGCGAAATTAATAACTAGCCGCTATGGTCTATGCCACCGCGTGCTCCTCGATCTTGTTCCTTCGATTACTAGACTTGTCTCGACGTATGAATAAAACATGAAAACAGTATCGATGGAAATGATCGACTTCCTAAAAGCCATAAGCCAATTTGCCGTCACGCGTTATTAAGCGAACAGGCACTTACACCCAGAGTTATTTGGATACATTTTTATTTCGATCCTTATTAGAATAAAACTGTACTCGTCATTCATGTTATTCATAGAATCCGCGTCGCCCGTCTGTCGTTTGCATAAAGATGGACAAAATTTTACTAATCGTCTTCTTCGGTAATCCTAGAACGCGAGTGGGGAATGCGTTATCAACCTGCATTAAATAATTACGCTTATCTTGAAGTTTAATTCAATATATTGGAGATCAGGTTTCATTAACCGGATCGATCTATCTACTGCGCTCCGGTAACTTTTTTCCCTGTTTCGCTCTTGCTATTAAAATTTTTTTTTCTTCTTTTTTTTAAATGCAAAGCAAGGTGTTTTTTTTATTACGCAACGTCGGCACATACGTTTCGAAATACTATTCGCATTGCAGTCGAAGCTTTATTTTACGGTGTCGCTTGTTATTACAACAAATTTACCGCACACCGCCGCGCATCGTGGTAAGAAGAGCAACAGCAATAAAACACGTCCAAAAGAAACTGAACATTCTCTCTCTGCGGTGGTTTTTGCGGTCGCAGCGCGTTCCGGTAAACGTCGCCAGTGTCGCTTTTTTCGCGGTCGAAAGATTTATAATCATGTCGCTAAACCATGCTGCTCTTCGCTCTGCCAGCGTTCGACCGGTCGAAACTATTGTTTCTAAGTGGTCCGAACGAAGAAAGTTATCGTCGGTTGTCGTTGTCTAAAAAGAACCTCGCCTGACAGTCTCTCGCGAGCCGATTCCACGAAAGTGGCCGATTATCTGTTCGTCGTCGATTTACTTGACAGTAATTACGGTTGTTCTACCACTCTCGCGAACTTCCTCCGAGCAAAGTCAAGATTAGACTCCGTTCCGCGTGTAGCAACCGTACCCGTGATGCAATCCGCGCTGTAGTTCTCGGCAGTTTTCACAGATTCTTATGTAACGCATATTTAACGCGCTTGGCACATTATCATAAAGTATCGACATTGCATTTATTTCGCCGCGACTTCGTGATCGCTGATAATTTCAAAGCGACCGTGCTAAAAGTTTCATTTCGCGTGAATCCACGAGACCGGGAAGTCCATTAAGAGGCCGGATGTACAACGTTTCGAATTACACGCGAGCCTTCGATAATATCAAAATCTCCGAGGAACGTTTTTCCCGAGGAAATGTTCCGAGAAAGTAATCTCCGAAACATTTCTACCGCGTTTCGTGGCTGGCAGGAAATCGTTACGCAAAAATGCGGTTACGGTACTGGGGACCGGCGGGGATTTCCAAGGAACGCAACGCGATAGTGTTGATATCGCGTGGATATATACGAGGGGCAAAGGTACGATCGGGTCGGGTCGGGACTGGTGACGGATTAAATCGTCGGGGCTCGGAACGATGCATTCAAAGCACAATCGCGGCGATGATAAGGTGTTAAACCATAGTTCTCAGTCATCGACACACACCAGGCGGCACGGCGCGGCGGCTGGTACACCGGCTACCGCTCTGTCGTCGCCTCGTTTGCGGCTCGTGCGCCTACTTAATAAATTCGCGTGGAACGCGAGCCATTGTATCCGCGTCGTTGGTTGCGGGCGTAATTTCCATTTGAAATAGCGGCGGGGTCGGTTCTCGCGGCCGATAGTCGTCTAAATCATTCGATATTTACACGGAATACCGCGAGAATTCCGCGCGATTTATCACCCTGCGGTACCTCCCGAGCCTATTGTTCTGGACGTCATTACGATCGGCCCACGGGAAGTTCCGCTCCGAGATACAACTTACGTCACGTTTCCGCTAATATATGCATGTGTTAGCAGATAAACGTGGCTCGCAGAAGTGGATATACACCTTCATTCAGAAGTATCGATCGTTTCGAAAACGATATTCGATTCTGAAATACAACTTACGTCAAGTGCCATTCTGAAATACGATTTACGCTCGCGTTCTCGTTAATACGCAATGTAAATGCATCGCCGCAGCTCTCTCGAAACAAAAGTTGGACGGTGGGTGTAACCGACCCCATTGTAGGGGAAGCCGAAAGCTTTTCCATTGTGGAACGCGAAACGTCTCGCGCGCACCGTTTCTCGGTATTCCGAGCAGAAAAACACCAGACGGCACCCTCCGCGTCGAACGAGCGCGTACTATGAATCACTCGGACGCGATTCGCTTTCGCGTTGCAGAAAGACGGCGCGGCGGAGGCAAAACCGCGTACGTGCAGACCACGCGGTACCCCGTGCTCGCTGTGCGGGTGGGTAACCGGCGCGGCGGGAAAAGAAACGCATCTCAATGCGTGTTTTCGCCCACGTCAGCACACATTTTGTATTTTTCGCGGCCCGACCGCGACCGGCCCGCGTCGTTAATGTCTTACTCCTACACGAAAGTGACACGGTGAATAAGCGAATGAATTGCTCTCATTATCACGATATATGCGGCGCCGCGAATCGTAGAAATCGAGCCACCGTTCAGCTCCGTCCCGACGATCCCGTTTACCGTTCCCTCGGCAGCTATTGGTGGGGGGAGGGGGGCGATGCCACAACAATTAGACATAGATTAGGTTCAATGGAAAAATTGAGTTTCTGCGAATTTTTAATGCGTACATGGAAAATAAGGAATATTGGAACGAGCAGAGAGAGACCGTCGAAACAGGTAGCCGGAGAAATATATTTTTAACGCGGCAGAGTTCATTGGTGAAACAAGAAATTCCTTTTACCTCATTCCAATGTTGATAAAACCCGCAGGATTAAGATCATAAAACTTTATTATCTCCCCAGGAAGGAAACTTATAATATATGACGCAAGCGTGACGAACGAGCGCGTATACTATATCGCCGGTGGATTACACGTACACACGTAGAAAACGAAAATGAGAGGTAGAGGAACGGTCCCATGAAGATCGAACGAGGGTGAGACTCATTCATGATGTCGCCGGTGAATGGTCCTCGCGAACAGAGTTGGTCCGCACCGACGCGACGCGATACGACGCGACGCATTGGCGAGTGAAGCTCCCGCGAGACGAAGACTGGTTTCTCCGGTCGCCAATTAAAAACCGACACTGGCCAAGACGATGGAACCGTGTTTATTACGCATTAGCCCATTCTAATATTCTTTTCCAGCGGTCCCGCGCGGAAACCTGATATTCGTGTTCGTCGCACCGTTTAGGTCCCGGTCGAGATCTCCTTGCCCGACGTTTTCCATTCGTGCTCGTAGAAGAAAAAGAGAAAAAAAGAACAAACGGGAAAAAATGACTCGGTAAAAAACCAGTTAATACTCGGAACGCGAACGCTTCGGTGACAAATGGCCTCGCTAATAGCGCCGATTGAAATATTATAGAATTCATTAAAATCGGTAACGAATGGCCGGCTATATTATTCGAGCTTATCTGGTTGGACATGCGTACCAGAGAGCTTTCAGGACGGGTACACGATTTTCCAATATTCGCTCGTTCCCGTGAATTCATTAGAGAAGTAGACGGACTGGTTGATACGTTCTACTGCTCGGGCAATTTCAACATTTTACGCGAGCGCCACCCAGAATATGATTGATTGATTCGATCGCGATGTTGGGAACGATCCACTGGCAAATATTGGGTTGCGCAACAGTTTTTTCTTTTTGTTCTAATAAATTATTTTCATTTAATCTGATTTAAGGAAACTAGAGTCGTTTGTTTGTACTGCAAGAACAACTGAACGAACAGCTTCCCCAGCGAATAAATCATACGATAGCGAGGATGAAGCATGCTATTTCCAAAGACGCAAGAACAACCGTGATTCTAGGGAAGCCGGGAACGACGTGGTTAACGGATTTGACGATTAGCTTCGGACACGATCTGTTCCTGCTTTACAGCTCCGTCGTGGGCGTTTACACCCGGTAGTTGTCAAACGGTTACCACTGGTTTCTTATACGGTTGATTAAATTGCGTCGGACACTTGACCTCTGCTTCCCGAGTCCTGGTAAAAGTGTGCGATTAACGATCCTGGCCTAATCACCGGACGCCATCGACGAGATTTCACTTTCCCGGAAGGAGAACAATGCGGTGCTCGATTGCTGGCGATCCATTCGACTAGCCGACGCGTTTTAGACAGGCGTTTAAGGAAAGCAAGGAAGGTTAAAGTTAAAGCAAGGAAGGTTAAGTTTAAGGAAGGCGTGAAAGAGAAAGCACATTGTAATTTTTCTACGATTTTTATGAAATCGAACGGGTCTCGGTTTCAACTTCGACGAAACAAGTACGGATTTAGAAATGTTTCCATATTAATTCGAATGTTAACACAGCACGTAACTATATTAATCTTATTATGAATAGTCATTTATCAATGTTATAGGCATTCGTTCTTCGTATTAACATACGAGTCCACCTTCCTTATCCAAGACCGCATCTATCCAGCTTCTCGTTTCACTTCTTCTCTTACTTTACGAACTTCGCGCTCTCTCTCTACCGCTATAAAACGTACTTCGCACGACTGCGAATATTACTCGTTATCTTTCCATCGAGAGTTAGTTATATTTACATGTGAAAACACGCGGGCCAAGAACAGGGACGCATCGCGGCGTTTGCGTGCCCTAGGCCACGCGTCCAGCGAGTTTCGGTTTTAGCAAATTATCATTTCTAAAGTATCCGTGACCGATAGATCGATTTCCAGGAAATATGACGGATTACGAAAAATATCAGAAGAATCGAAATCTTCAACAAATTATGGTAATAATATTACGTTGGCATCTGTGGAAGGATCTATTAACCCTTTCGCGCCGAGCGCCGCATATACAATACGGCATCGAAATGATCTGTACAAGTGCCATCTATAGTCGATGGCAACATTTTTCGTTATCGGCAGAGCATTTTTCGTTGATTTTATTGACATTTTGGATTAATCATTTCTAAAAACTTTTTAAAACTGCTCTTTGTTGAAACCACATCCAAACGTATTACGCAATAAACTACAAACATCAAGGCGATCGTTTACTGTTTTATACTAAATATTCTATCGAATCCATTCGGCGGTAAACGATTTTACATATTTGGTTTTTACAAGAAGTAGGAATAGATCGGCTTAACTCCTAAAAATTATAATTTTCAGGTTATTTTTCGGCGCAAGTCTTCGTTCAGGGTCGGTACCTCGGCGGACGGGGCTGCCGTAGCGAAAGGGTTAAAAAGTCATTGACCATATAGACTTCTGAAAATTAAAAAAAGATTGTTTTTCTTTAATTATGAGATAACGGGTAACAGGAAAATTTTGGAGTTTTGTGGAGGACATTGTCGGTAGGTCCAGGACAGGGACTTCTATGCTGCGCGTTGCATAAGTCGGCCCTGGCCGCAAGATATGCAGATACGGAGGTTCTACATATAAAGCCGCGGGACACCTTGCGCGTATTACCGTTTCTTCGACTGTACGGGAGCAGTAAAAGAAGTCGGCACATGGTTGGTAATGGGACAACTTCTTCGAGCGGCCCAAGTATCCAGGTGTTACGGTATAATTTACAAGAAGGGAGTAATGTTACTTCTCGATACCCCCCTCGTTCCAGCATCGACTACGTCCCCTCGGGCCTCGGGGGGCAGCAGCAGCAGCAGCCGCGCAGGGGAGTTTATATTTACAGCGAATCAGGTTCGGCTCGTCTTACCGATCTCGAACTGGTGCGTTAATCGTTGTTTTATGCAAATTACACGAAATCGGATTGCGGTATTTAAAAAGAGTCGAAGAACAGGTGGAAGGAGGTGGAGAGGGCTGCGAGCGAGGAACGCTTATCGTGTAATTTAGGTTTATCTTCTAAAAATTCTGTTATGCGTGGAATATTTTAGTTGAATCAAATTTAACTCACCTAAATTATTAACAAGGAAGTAATCGCTGCGTGTTCGGCCACGAGATAAACAATCGAGTTGGTTAATCGTCGATGTATTTCAGCGAAAAGAGAGACTAACACTGTTTCTCTCTCGGGAACGAATTTCCCGCCGCGCGGCGTGTTATGCGCGACGCGTTCCACGCGCTGCGAGTAAGAACCGCCGTGAGAATGGTTCGACACGAGCCATTCGCTATAATAGTTCAACACTGTTTGTTTTACAACGCTTCCCCGTTACCGTGGCCCCGCGAGCACCGACTCGAATGAACGGTTGCACGGTCATTAAGACGCGGCGTCTAACCAGGAGTAATTGCAACGTCCACGGCGAATCGTAAAAACGTCGTGACACAAACAGTTAGATTCTTCTGGTCGGATTTCTACGCGATGCGGCTTGTCAAGGATATTTACAACACCGAGCGGACTCCGAGGTCCGGGTTAAACAACCGTCCGCTGGTTTTATGCCGTTTTACTGCCGAGGCGATGCAAATTTTCAACAAATTGAATGTCAGGCTACGAGGCTCGGATTAAACGAGTCGACGAGTTCCGGCTAATTGCAACGTGTTTACCGGGACACTAGATGCGCGTTCGTGTTCGAAGAGACATCGGTTTCGCGCGTTTTACACTAAATTTTAACGAAACGACGAGAGAGGAAGAGAAATTTACAAGGTTGGTATCCATGGTTTGTGCATCGTCCTGCGCATACAACGTTTCTGGGAAATTCTCGCGGACACACGCGCGTGTCGCGTGCTTCTTCGCGAGATCTTATCATAATTCGAAACCAGATCTTGCGTTGGCCACTCTGCGCGTACCGATCAAACGAGACCATTCTCGTGTCTCTCATTTGCTTAGATATGTTGGCCAATGCGCAACGGTCGATTTCACGTCGCACAGTGGTTCGAAATCGCCAAAACGTGGCCAAAAATCGAAGACATTCTCCGATTTAGTTGAAAATTGGTATTCTATGGGTTTTCGGATTGCTGATTATGAATCTGATTTCAAAATTTCAAAAAACAAAATGGCGGATCCAATATGGCAGATGTGTTGCTTAAAAAATTGTCCGATTAGCTTGAAATCTAGTATTCCCGTATTTTTGGGGTTGCTGATTATGAAGCTGATTCAAATACAATAAACGGATACATCAAATTCTTTATTTTTGCGTTTTAAAAAAAATTAGTATAATTTTTAATTTTGACATCAGATTCATAATCAGCGACTAGAAAAAGCCCGAAGTATTAATTTTTATCTAAATTGGAGTACTGCTCGTGTTACCTATTTTATTGTTGTAACTTTGAAGCGCGCAAGTATGCGCAAGATATTTTTATGTAGCGCTCTTAAGGAGGCTTTAACAAATACGTACATGCAAAATTCATCGTGAAACTGCGTGACGTTCGCTTTGTAATCGTCGCTAAAGAAAAAAAAGACTGGAAAGTAGGTGTTTCGAAAGAGACAATTTTCAAAGTTGTAAAATATATATATGATGTTAAAAGTTACACATACACATAGCCGAAAGAACGCTCTTTAACACTATGTAGTTAGTTTTTGTGTAAATATTACTCATAAAAAAGTATGATGACACAAACATCGTCAATTTCGGGAAGAAATGCAGTCTATCTTATAATTGCATTTTTGCTTGTTTTCAAACTGTTCTGGAACAATAATGGGTGATTTTTAGCAATTTATATTTGTGGTACAACTTAATTTGAACATTTAAGAAGCTATTGGCATTTTCATTAATTTTGGACGAAGTTGAAAAAGTGATTTTTGGCCACGTTTTGGCGATTTCGAACCACTGTGCGTCGTTGGGAATGCGTCATACGCACTTGGGATACGATTTTTTTTGTTTCGTAGCGAGATCCCGAGCGGGCAAAATTAATCGGCCGGGTCTAAGTACGTTTCTGTAAAGTCCGCGGTATAATGATTAAACGCCGGCGCTTTGATTCCGAGGAAATCTTGAGTAAAGCCTTGTTGATTTTATCGGAGGCTATTTGAACGTTGATAAGCGATTCGGAGAAAAGTTTCGCTCGATTTCTACAGAACGTCGGCACGCTGCGACACGCATAACACGCGCTGAATTCGCGAGTCATCGGGCAATCGACTGACTCACCTGTTGGTTCGAACTAGATGCGATCGATCGCATCATGATAATTAACCACCAATCGGTGATGAATCACACGTGTACGATTGACATACCTCGGAAGCTGTATCGCTTTTGCGGCCAGTCACGTTGCCTAATTGCGAGTAACCAATTGTACGGGCGCAAGTGTTAGAATGCTTCTCATTGAATGTTATCTATCGTTTTACCGCACCGCACCGCACCGTATGGGTTATCTTTATCGAGCAGTGATCCGCGACCGGGCGTGTACCTCGATTCATTTCTCAGCGTAATGACGATAATGACGATCATTATTGTACAACTAAACCAAGTAA
Organism: Lasioglossum leucozonium; assembly: GCA_028454225.1. Lineage (NCBI taxonomy): Eukaryota > Metazoa > Arthropoda > Insecta > Hymenoptera > Halictidae > Lasioglossum > Lasioglossum leucozonium. The sequence continues at coordinate 5,890,000 of CM052208.1, forward strand.
TTACATAACATTAAAGGCCAGCGGGGACCGTTTAAAAGAGCCTAGATAAGATTACTATTATTACCGGGAGGCAATTTTCTCATAATATCGACGAAATACGCGAAGCGGATAGGGTTTCTTGTACAAGTCGAAACGGTTCAGTCTCGGCGATATCGCGATGTTTTCCCAGCCCATAGGTAGCCTTTCTATTCTATCCGTTCCGCGATCGTGCTACCCGGGGCCCGAGAGACCGATCCGCAATACTCGCCGATCGATATTTCACCGCGGGCCCCCGGATAATGTACGTTAATCGCGGCCCATTTACATTCGAGTCGAACACGCGGTCTACAATATTGCCTCCTATCGGTTGTTCATTATTTCATAAATAACGTTTCAATTAATGCACGGGCGCCGTGTGCGTTTGGCAACTTTCCCGATTTTACGAGGACCGATCGAACAAACTTTTTTCCAACGATCTCATAAATTTCAGCCCCGGCACCGCTGTTTATGCAAATCCGCTGTTTCGCAGGCTGTCTTACAAGAAAATGATCGAATTACAAGACGAACATTTGAGATATAGGATCGTAGAATAAACGGAAAAGGAAAATCTCTGATACGCCTATTTTTATATTATATTAGGTTGGGGAAAAAGAAATCCATTATTTTTTTGCTCGTTGTCAAGGTGACATTTCACACTAAAAAAATTCTTTTACTGTTTTTTATTTGGTCCATTCGGTTGTGAGTTACAGGATGTTAAAAATGGAAGTGAACAAAGAGAAAATTCGGTACATTTTATAGTTTTTCGGCAATAAGGACCAATTCTTCTATGAGAGAGGCATTATAAAGCTACCTTTAAAATGGCAACAAATTATAGAACAAAACGGTGCATATTTCACCCAAATCGGACAATCCGAAATATGTTAAACAAAATCTTGAAGTTCACGCAAAAATAATGGATTTCTTTTTCCCCAACCTAATATATTATTTTTCTGTAAAATCTAGAGAGATTTGTTTTTTTCATGTTGCTACCGCTTTTGTTGTATGTGAATTTACTATTCTTGAACGTGCGGACAATGTTCCGCGTCTGCACCGAAGGGTTGCTTGTCCAGAAGGAGAGAAAGTTTCCAGATTTTCTGTCGTAGGTGGGCACTTTCATGGTTTATAGACAGTGATATGGTTTCTAGATTACTTTCACTTTTCGTACCGAAAGCTCGCTTCCTGTCTCCGCGTCGACGGCGAAATACGTCGAGGTACGTCCACGTTCAAATTTCCCGTGATAAGATAATTAACTATTTATCCTGTTCCAAGTGATTATTTCAGATTCCATTGCAAACGTAGAAACTGGGACAATAAATCGTCCGTTCGAACCGATGATACTTACATCGGTACAAATAACAAAAGAGGTTCAACGCGAACAAACCGATTATTCCACCACGTACGACCCGAGTCAATACATTCTATCGCAATGTAGTAGGTACACGCCTTGTGCATTTCATCAATCAACATCAAAGGCCAACTCAGCACTTTCTCGTACGTTGCTGTCAGGTCATCGAAAAGAGAATCAAGACACTCGTTTTGTGCTTTTTCTCTTATTCATGGGATTCGTTTCTTCGAAGTCAGAGCTCCGTTGCCAAGTCTCTCCTGTACTTCGCTGAACGTATAAAGCAAATCGGAAGTGAGTCTAACTTAATTCACAGAACGCAATGACACACGTTAAACGGCCAATTGTAAGGTTCGTTTTCATGCTTGTGTCGGTGAGCGGTAATCTCGGCTACCACCATGGGATATCCCTTTATCGGTGAATCGATGAGTCGCAGGTAACCATTCTTCCTGTTTGAAAGTACGCGATGACGCATGTTAAAGTCCCAACAGGAACTCGCAGTTCCACATTCACGCATACCTGTCGAGTGTCGTGCTTACGCTTCGGTATTAACGATAAATTCGCGTGTTTAGTAAAAACTGTGACAACATTTGTTTTTTAGATTGCACCAAATTCTAAAAGAATTAAACTTTTCCTTCCCCAAAATATACCAAAAAAAGCTTCACACCTCTCCCCCTTGGGTTAAAATGAAGATTGAAACCAATATGAGCTTGGAAAAATACCCCAAAGATTCGACAGATCCTACGATATTTAAATCTCTGCATGCAGAGATGCTAAATAGTGACCCATTAGCAATAAATATATACACGGATGGCTCTAAAACAAAAGCTGGTACAGGCTGCTCCGTAGTAACCCCGACTGTAACAAATTTTTATCGACTAAATAACATCTGCTCAGTTTTCGGTAGCGAGATCTTAGCAATATCCAAAGCACTAGAAATAATCAAAAAGTCCACTGGGAATAGATTCACAATTTTTACGGACTCAAAGAGTGCTACTATGGCCATCGAAGATTCGGAAACAACCGACGAATGTATACAGGAAATACATCAAGGTTACAACTCGGTAGTCGATGCCGGCAAATCTATCACCTTTTGCTGGATTCCTTCACATATGGGTATACAGGGTAATGAAAACGCTGACAGAGCAGCCAAATTAGCAGCCTGCAATACAAAAATGAAACAAATCACCCATTATATCAGACTAAACGATCTTAAAAACCACCTAAATGAAACTTTTAGGAAACAGGTACTTGACAAAATCAAAAGGAATTACATACAAAAGTATCATAATGAAGGAGCTGACTTTCAGTGGCAAAAATTTCCAAGTCCGGTAGACCGTCAAATCCAAACTTCAATTTCTAGAATCAGAATTGGACACTCCGAAATAACCCATTCATTTTTGTTAAACGAAAAAGAAAACACGATCTGCGATATATGTAAAGTACCAATTAACATGAATCATCTAATAATTGAATGCAAAAAATATGAGAATGAAAGGAAAAGTGCTAAGCTGCCTGGATCTTTACGTATTCTGTTAGGCTCTGAGGAGTATATCGCCGGTCTTGCACAGTATATCAAAGATACTAAAATATATAAAATATTGTAAGATAATGTACCGTGTTGCTAATGACCCTGGATGTTGAAGCAACATTAAATAAATAAATTGTAGTAGTAGTTTCGAAAATTGAACTTTTCGACATCGCCTCGACAGTGCGTCGTGCCCGCACCGGGAACACGTGTTTCCCGTATTCGTGCGTGGAACGCGTAACGCAAGGTGTCCGGCGTCGTATCTGGAAGGAACGCGCGAACGACATTCCAGGGCAATGCGTATCGTCGATAAGCGACGATAACGCATACCGCGACCCGGGGAGCGAGCAAGATGAAACGAGACCGGGACCTGCAGCTGCCCTCCCTCCCCCGTCTATTAAGAACAACTCGATCACCGGCTCGGGAAAAACTGCGATAACGTGGTAGAGGGGGCTCCCGGTGACGACGTCCGTTGCCGAATGCGTCTGCCTCTCCGCTCGTTATCGACGAATTCCTACCGGCGACAACCCGTGACTCACTGCGAACGGCACCTATCCGCTTCGACTCGCCGTCGCTAATCCAAACTTATATGCCTAATCCGCTTACGATTACGCGGGCAGCTGCTTTTATCGATCCGCGGGGACCGCCCACTCCACCGGTCCTCGATCTTCCTTGATCGAAAAACGAGCCGACACTGTGCGTTTTCTGTCTACAAGAACCTTCATCTCGTGCGAAAAAATATTCCAGCCTCGAATACTTAGTTCAGTGCTACCGCAATCCACCATGAATTCGTTTCGCAACAGGTAGAAACGATCCGCGGTGAGAGAGTTCGTGGATCCCTCGTGACAGAGAGAGAGAGAGGCCATCTGCATCGAACGATCCTTACGATCTTGAGGAAACGTGGTGCGCAATTAGCATGCAAAACAGTCCGCATTTTTTGCGAGTCACGTCGTGACGATTAGAGATCGTGGAAATCGTCCTTTTACTCATCGTCTCCGTAGAAAATATTAGTCGACGAATTTGAAATCCCGTGAAATCATAATGCGACACCTTTAAAAACACCCTTAATCCACGGGCGTACTGTAAACTCTGTTGAAACTACGCACGAACGTTCCGTTTCCCATTCAGAAATGTAACTCTCGTCCATTACATTACGCGAGAAGGCGTGTTTACACAGCGTGAGAGGCGTCGCGGCTTCGGGACGGACCAATCGATGATTTCTCGAGTGTCATTAACGCATGCAGCGAATGATACCGGGGAGCGGCGGCTCCGATACACCGCCATTCCCTGTCAATCGGCCCCCGGGAGTCCCGGACGGAAAGAATCGTGGGCGCCCGCGATCGCATGCTAGAGATAAGTAGGATTCGCGAGAGCCGTCCAAGAGGAGTCACAAACAGCGTCCTTGCGCGTTCCTTTGCATCTGCCTTCCGTGCTTGGACACCGGAAAATGAGCCATTACACGCCGGTCTCGCGGGATTAATTGCTTGTCAATCGGGCCGTCCGATCGCAAACGAGATAAACCCGTGTAATTGTATTGTTTGATCGCCCGTCGCGTCGGTCTGTCCTATAAATCTCGCCGCTTTGTTCCGAGATCGAGTACATTTCTAACGTGTCTGCCGTGGGAACTGTTTAACCGATGCCAGAAAATGTTTTAATTAACGAGAAACGCGTCGAGCATACCACACCGATGGAAATTTGACACATTCGTTTACTTGCTGTTCAAGCCAGAAGATTAAAGGTCAATCCGGGACTGGTAGTTCGCGATAGTGTTTCTAAATTTCTTCCCCTTGATCGACGTTCAAAGGAAATTCCACAGATCGGATTCGGTTACTCGTTTCTAATGCTAGATTCAATTTTTATCAATTCGTGCGACGATTGCCCGATCACGTAAAAAAAAAAGTATGTTTCGCGGAGAGCATCTTCGCCGTAATCGAAGGTGGTGGGCCCACCACTTCGGTAGGTCAGTGTCTGTCCGGCTGCGGATGTAATTGACGTCTATCGGAGCCAGTTTCCGATAAGATATCGGTTCGCGACGTTATCGCGATTGTCCGCGTGACGAAACGTGGTAGTCTTGTTTTAACCGAAACGCCGGCGTTTAACTCTCTGCCCTCGTTACTTTTATCGGGAAATCTTAAAGATCGATCCAGTCGGGCGCAACGTGCCGCGCCGATCGTCTCGGCTCTCCATTACGTCGACTCGTGACGACGTTTTTTTTTCTCTTTGCTGCTCGAATGGCACTGTCGTCATACTTAGCGAGACTAATTCGACCGTCCGCGAATTCTCTTCTTCCCGATCGAACGTTCACAACCTACGAGCTGTGTGTGTGTATGCGAACACGAGTTTCACGTGTGCGATCCGTGAACTATCTGGACGTTCGGAGCACAATTGGAGATACTTGATACGGTGATCAGGTATAGTTTATAGTGCCCATTCTTGCTGGCCTATTTTCTACCGGTAATTAAGTAGTCGTGCGCGCCAAGCTCAAGAAAAATTCGTTCGGAACAATGGTGGATCGTTCGGTTAGGTTAAGCGTTGAATTATGTGCCGGGGGTGTTGCAATAAAGGACATATGTTGTCGACAGATCGGCGTAGGAGCCATGTCACCGGATTCGTACTACGGATCGCGAGAAATCGACGTAGAACCGGGAGAATCGGATCGCCTGCCGGACACGCTTCGGATCCAGTGAAAACGAGCACGGATTGATCGTCGGCCAATAATCAGGGATCGACACGCGAGATCGGCCCAACAGATCGCAACCTACGGCCTCCCCGCTGGCCTGGCCAGCTACTATGCGAATTGAAGCTCTCAGCATCCTCGTCGCGGTAAGTTTGTTCAACCATTTGCTTCTCGTTAACCCGACCACGGTCGGTAGGTATAATTAATCACCCGCTTCACAATTAACAATATTAAATCGAACCTGTTTCGCAACCGCGCTTCTTGCTAGGGTCGCCGGTAATTTCCAGGGAAAATAAATTGATCGCAATCTAATTGAATCTATAGGAAATGGGTATTTAGTTTAAATAAAATATCTCACGATAACTCTGTATAGCGATACTTTATTTACTATGAAAAACTCGGAAGACGTCTGCACGGTTCGAAAGCCAAAACTGAAGTGAAGTAAAAAGAAGGAGAAAGTCTTGGGCGGAAAAACCCCTATTGGGCCCACTCGAGAAAACTAAATTAGAAGAGCCCATTAGTTTTATTACCAGGACCCTCTTCGTAAAATAAACTGCAGTCCTTCGGTTTCTGATCTGTGGACTGTTAAGGCAAGCAAAGACACTGTCCGTATCCTTCGACATCTGGCTTATTTTTGCAGCCAGTATTCCAACAGAATCGATCGGATCGTTAACATTTCATAATACAAAATCCTTTCACGGAATCGATCATGAAGATTGTAATAATAGGCATTGTCGTTCGAGCAACCGTCATAGCGATTAGCATAGACTTTCAGGTGAGAAAATGGCGGCCGTCTCGGGGCTGTTGCCAGTTTATAAATCGCGTAACGGTATATCAGTTTCATCGGCGTGCGCTAAAACGACGCGACGCTCTTTTGCATCTTGTTGCGACAATGAACGTCATGTGACCAGCATACCGACGGAAACGATAATTACGATAACTATGCGGCTTGTAAATCACCGACCGGGGGAGTATAGGTGTAATTGCCGTGCAATGGAGTAACGCGTGCTCCTGCATATTTATCATGGGAATCGCAATGGCGACAGGTACAGATACCGTTTCCTTTTATTATTTTCGACAATATACTTCGCCTACCGAACGCGGAAGCGTTTCATTTTTCTCTCTCCAATCTCATTGTCCGTCGGTTAGGTATCTCGCATATTTCATTTATAATTTTAAGCGACGAAAAATATCCTTTCGTCGATTCCCGAGGGAAATAATCCGGCACAAAGCCTACCTAGACTGTATCGAATATACGCGTGATTTATGGCGATTTAGCATTAACACTCTCTTGCCTTTGCAATCTGTGGAATGCCGTTATCGCTGATTTCTTTGCTCTTTCGTAGAACGTTTCCAACTGTGTATTAAATATTTAATTTATCATCGATCGCGAATACCTGAATCATTGCGAACCTTGCCATTTATTTTTTAATACCGCGACGGCATTTTGTATCGAAAAGTCTTCTCGTTGGACAAGTCGTTCGAGATATACATACTCCAGATCGACTGTATAAACATCATTCTAGAATATTGAGGAGTAACATTAACGCTCAAGGTAAAATTCCACAACAGATATCCGTTTAACGAAAATAAAAACGATCACTGGTTTCTGTAATACGCGACAGAATCCAGACGTTATGGTGGCTGGTTTTAAAAATTCCCATTGGTCGGCATTTTTTCCGCGAGGGGAACACGAGTTATTGCGGCCGGGGCATTTCAGGCCGCGTGATTTTAAGTCATTAACGGGCGCAATCGTTCGTTCGTTCGCCGACATTGCGAGAATATAGAGGATTTTTCCGGCGAAGATCGATTACCGGTGCAAATTAATAAATCCAGCCTTTCACCAGTCAAGACTTCCAAGGCGATTTGTGACTCGTGCTACGCAGATTATAATATTACGCGTTGCGCGGAGCTATACCGGTGCAGCACAATGCTACGAATTCGCGGCGGCTCTAATTGAAGGTCCCGAAAACTGGTCAAGCAAGGGATATTCCGATCTATAAGCTGTTCAAGTGGCGAAGCGTGTACCAAAGAGGCTTAATATTATCGTTTCCTCGACGAACAATGGACCGATTTCATCTTAAGCTTCTGCATAAATCATTGCTCATCGGAGAATATGCAGGATTTGCGAATTAACCGCGGTGATCCCTGACGTCGTCGTATCTGGAAGATTTCTCACGATCGTCCTGGCTAATTTATTGGCAATTTTTCTAGAAAATCGAACTTTATCCTTCGCGCCGATTCATTTCGCAATCCTTCGGCATTACAATCTGTATTAACCCTTAAGTGGGCGCGCAGAGTGCTCCGTTTGTAGTTTAATTTAGTATAATTTTTATTTCTGCTAGTTACTTATTTAACATAAAATTTGTGATATACGTAGTTTTAAAAAGGATGGTGCACAAAGTGCTCCGCGCGCCCAGTTATGTAACAAAAACAGGCGCGCCCACTTAAGGGTTAATGTTTTCGGCGCTCGGGTTCGATCAATTATTACTATTTAATAGCACGTTTGCAATATATTTAACGACGTTTCGGTCTTATTTTAGATCATTTTCAAAATAATTGCGTTTGCTATATGTGAAAAGAATTAGGACACATTTTTAAGAACAGAAAAACCCTGTTATTTAAAAATTTTGAAATTTTTAAACGACAGTACAAACACGTGCCGGTTCTATGACTGTAGAAGAGACATTACGTTCGGCATTACGTTCGGTAAATTGTACCGGAGTTTTTAGAACGGAGTGGATACGTTGCCTTAACACCGTGCAGCGATACTGTCCTGCGATTTTGATAAACGATGCCGGTGGTTAGCCGATGCTCTCGCTCATCTGCGAATAATTTAATAATAGCAGATTAGCGGCGCGAGCACAGCCGATCCGGACGAACGCAGCCGGTGCGCCAGAACGGACACGAGAAAATCGCGGCGACATTAGTATGCTAATCGTTCTCTCGGCGCCAATAGTCTCAATAAATAATTCTCTTAACGCGGACAGGCTGTCCGGCGCTGCTTATATCCGCTACCGTTACACGCGCATCCCCAGGGCCCGATGACAGTCTGATAACTTTCTAGGTTTATGCCACGCGAAGTAAAGAAAGAAAGAAAAGAAAAAGAAGAACCGATCCACCGATTCCGCCGGTTCCGATCGTGCAATAAATTACGCCGACCGGCTGTATTTCATTTTCAGTCGGCTCGCGTGTATCATTATCGGGATCTGCGATTATTTCGTCGTCCATTTAAAAGTCTCGATGTCGCCTAATGCAGGACGAGAGAGCCGAGATTCCTCCAGGCCATCGCGATGATAGCAGTCGTTAACTCTCTTGGCAGAACGTACCAGCCGGGGCGCGGTAAGCGCCGCGTTGATTCGGTTTGCTTCTGCCTCTTTTTTTTTTTTAATCCACGTTGCATCTGGAATTTTCTGCTGGATAGCAAACTTGGAATATGTGATCTGCGGTTCTATTCATATTTGGGGAATCTTTAAAGAAGGCATGTTCAAAAAGATTTGTGAAATCAAACGTATGAGATGTTATTGAGTTATTATTATTCGGAAGCACCACGAAATTACTAGATCTGTTGGTGAACGTACTAGAACACTAAAAATTTATAAAAGGTACTAGATCTAGTACGAACGTACTAGCGGTGGTCCCCAGAACGATCTAAAGTAATGGCGTCGAATAGTTCACGCGGTATAAACAAAACTCGGGCCACGCAACTATTAATTAATTAACAACCCAATAACTCAGAAACCCACGCTGTTTATCTTCGTAATGTGGCGTTACGTTGCTCGAAACTTTCACTAGAATTACGTGATTACCAAGCCCCCCGAGTATGTCTCGACAACGCCAACGTGGCGAAGCGTTCGCGGAGCAGAGAATTTCAGAAAGTTCAAACGAGTCGCCATCGATCATACACACCAACTTTGTTGTATAAAAACTCGCGGGGTGTTATGGCACGCGTCAGCTTCGATATAGGCGAGCGGCGATAACGCGCGGCGATAAATGCGTCGTGTGTAATTTCTTCGTTACCGCGGCGTATAATTTCCCCTCTAATGACAGTGATCGACTAATTAATTGATCGGTCGCGAATAAATTCACCAGTGTACGATCGCGTGTTCCGATAACACCGCGCTGAATGTCGCGTTGCGGATGGGATCGACGGAACGATGGATCCGAGTGGAAAAAAGATCGATCAAACGGGATCCAAATCGCATCGTGTTTGGTGTCTTTTCGATCCGGAGAGTGTCAGGAATATGTTGCCAAAAGTTTCGTGACAAATGATCTTCACGACAAGTGATATTTCGGTCCGCAAGCATTACACGACGTTCTCCGGATCTGGCCGATCGCGAAATAAAGCGATCATCGCGGTTATTATTCGCGCGGACGTTCCACGACGACGCGATCTTAACAATCTTGATATAATCGACGCTCGCCGACGACGCGCGCTTACACAGAGGAACTGGTTTGATGGAACTGGTTTAAGGGAAATTAGAAGAATTAATTGGTGGCTTGGTAGAAAGTAATACTTCCACGGAAAAATAGGTATAGTCGGTTAAGCGATCATTGCCGGACGCGAACGTGCGTTTAATTAATTGTTGGCTCGCTATCGGACGGAACGCGAAAAGGGGTGGTTTCCTACGGTTCTATTTGGAATAAGTGCCCGCGTGGCAATTTGAAGCTGCGCGATCGGATTCTCAGATACTTTGTGGACACGCAGCATTACGTCGTGTAATATCGAATGTCGGATTTCTAATCGTTCGCTGCTTGGTCGTTCGAATGATTAATCGAGCGTTCGGAAGCTGCGCGTTTCTTCGTTACAATCAATTACTCGTTATTCTTTTAACTTTCCCAATGCTACAATCTTTTATCCTAGAAATTTTCAGTGAATGTTCACGAAATCACAATAGCAGTTTTACTCTACCCGATAATTATCGTATAATATTATGCTACAGGATTTGCCATGTCTTCCTCGAGAGATTTGCACATGGGCTATCCATCGATACAGAAGAAGCCCACGTTCGTTTAGTAAACGCAACCGGATGTTGCCGAATGGACGCCGGCCGTCTTCTCCCATTATCGTCGGGACGCATCGTAGCGATCGAGCCTGTAATTTAAAACAATTTCCAAATAATATATTACGAATCGTAGTTGGGACTATAAAAGAGGGTTGGTCGGTCGGTTCGCGTGTCCCGCGATCGCTTTGTTCCTTCTGCCTTCCGGTGATTTAGCGAGTTGTGGGTGGACTCCACCTCGGGCGCGTTATCTTCCGAAGGACTGTCGGATCGGCCGCCAGGATACTAAACGATTAATTCGCGAGGGAACATTCTGCATCGAAACGAAAACCCATTTTACGAGTTTCATAGAAAATACTTCAAGCGACGTCTCACTTACTTGGATATGCATAGTCGATGCTGGAAACTGTCATGCTAATGGCTCATCGCGTCTTCTATCATCGGCGATCCCGACCGGAGGTTAATGGGAATCTCGTTGATATTTCAGTTTCACTCGATTGGCTACTATTTCTGAAGTATCATCGTGATTGCGCGTTAGCGAGGAGTAAATGCGGCAATTACAGAGTATCAACTTGTCCGAGTAGCAACGCCAAACTCTTCAACGGGCGGTTACGCGAAATGACAGTTGACCTATAGTGGAAACTATCAATTATAAGCTATATTATTAATTCAGTTATGATAATAGAGTCAAGATAGCAGGGACTCTTGAAACGAAATTCAATTTCTACAAATTCCAAGTTAAATTGAAAGCTGCTGCTACTAGTTAACCCCTTGTCCTACAATATCGTGTCAGACTCGTGATGATGATTTTGAACAGAGTCTAATAAATATGTATGTTATTAATTTCCTACAAACAGGAATAAAATTCTACATTGGTTTTGTTGATGTACAGCTATCGGAGAATATATATAGGCATACAATAGATATTCTCCTTTTTTTAGGAAATTACGAACTGCAAAAAAGTTCTAATCACTGAAACCGAAAAAATAAATCGTAGGGCAAGGTGTTAAATATTGATCTACGATATCGGACATGCAACGTCCGTTAACATTATCTATAACAGGTACACAGAAAATTTGCCTTCGGAGATAGGAGATTCGGTTTTAGATAATATTTGAGTGAACTGGCAGCACGTCTAATACGATGCGGGTTGCATTCGGTGCTTCCGAATGACAGTCGATGTTTGCTCGACGCGTTCGGTTTCGATAACGTTTCTCTGCTCGAAACGCGTGGTCGTGCTCGAAATTCAATTTCCAAGTAAATTAAGTCTACGAGTCCACTCCTCTGGCCAATGGGAATTTTTCGCGCGACTCCGATGTTCTCACCCTGAAGCCACAGCAAAGTCGAATGGACGCGTGCAGTGAAAATCGCTCGCGATCGTCGAGAGCCTGAGAAAACCTGGCGAAAGAATATTAATTGTTGACGCGGCCAGTAAACGCCACTGTCGATAAATCAAAACTGCTCGAAGGATACGGGGCGAACCGAGAGGCGCGTCGTCGTCGATGGGCAAACGGCGTATGTCGCGCTGCACGAAGGCTCCAATTACCGGCGCCACTATTTTCTCACGTTACGACCGGCGGCGTCGTCGGGTTGCGTAAAGATTTTTCCGCGCGTTTCGAAAGAGTCTCTCCCGCGGACATTCGAATCAACGGCGTCGTTATTACCGATATGTACGGACGCCTCGTCGGGACAGTCCCGCGCGTCTGGGTTAGCCTCTAACCGCCAACGTCGCCGACGCCGTCGTCGTCGTCTAACGGCACAGTTTCAGCAACGGGAGAGCCGGAGCCTCGGTCTCTCGCGGATATACCAATAAATTACCGGCGTCGGTCTATCCAATCGCGGCTCGCCGGTGAACGGTTTATAGAAAATATGGCGACCAATCGTGGCAGAGAATGTCTGCTCCGCATGCCCGCGCTCGTAACCACCGCCTCCAGCTCTCCGGCCACGGTGGCGCAGTAAAATCGGGAATACCGGCGTGTAGCGTTACCATTATTCCGATCGTATCGCATTGTATGATAATCGCGGCTATCCATCATCCGGAATTCCAGCTCCGGTGACCTGAAAATTTGTGATCCTGGTACGGGACGGGACGCGACAGACGCGACGCCGACCACCGCGACGGAAAGGTGCCAAGGATGCTAACGAGCCAGCCTCGTGGGCGGCAGCCATTTCGATAATCCGCGCCGCGGCGGTTGCTCGCGATAAGCCAATTCACCGGCAACGCGGTTACGGATACGCATTCTCTCTCGAACTGTTTAACTACCCGATCCTTTCTACGGGAATGTCCTCTACTTGGCGACCCGAGGTTTACCGAACGACCAGGTTGACCTGACCGGGAAAAGAGATCGTTACCAGTTGAAACGAGCTCTAATAATGCTATGAACGTGACTTCTCTGTTACTTTGAAGATTAACCCTTCGGGTGCTAAGCACTTGGAATGCGCGGAGTTTGTCTACGGTGCAGCCGAGAATCGAACGCTTTTAAACGGAGTTCTTTGCTTTGAGAATCGAATTTGTTTTTGGTGTTATCCAGTTCGGAGGTTTCGAACAGGTAGCCTCGGGACAAATTCGAAAGCAAATGTGTTTCGAAACTGTCGGAAGAACCGTTCGCTTGTTTACCGATAGTTCGAAATAGTTGAACCATTCGGGAACAACTTTTCGAGAGCTAGTGCAACGATAGACTCTCGAAACGCGGCAGGTTAATGTTCGCGATGGACTTATCGCTAGCCCCAACTAGCCGCAGCAGTTCACATTCAATTACCCCGTTATCGCGGACTCACGTTACCCCATATATCGGATTACGTTGGTTCGCCATCGGCTTGTCCACCTTGCTCGAAGTTAATGGCCCGTTAAACACAGATCATCTCGCGTTATGTCGCAATGCCGTACACCTTGACCAAGTACATTGTGCCTCGGCGACTCTTATTACTTGTACATTGTACGATGTCGAACAGATGCTTTCGGTGGACGCGGGACAACGTTCGTTTCGACCCATAAAATACGCCATTTGTCGCCTGTTCCCCGAGCGGTTTAAGCGTTAAACTTTAAGGAGAAGCCGAGTCGTAAAAGAAAATTTATTTCTCAATTTTTACAGCGAGACCGGCATTGTGTCCGGTGCGGATAACAATTTATTTTTCGATCTCAGAATGATTTACAAACGTTACGATACCGAGCGCACATATCGATGCAAGCTATATTTCGTTGCTAAATGTTTGAAAGTAAAATTTTATGGAGATTGCAGAATACATAAATGTTTTTCATTCCAGACCTTATTATCGGGGAAATCGTATTCTGAACGTGTAGGATACGTTATCGACTGTAAGATATTTATAGGCGAATAAATTTTTTACTCGAAATCCTGTTGTACCATAATCCATATTTTATTTGGTCAAATATATCCGCAATAATGTTCCACTGGGCACTATTGTACGGGACCACAAATTGGTACATTATTGTTGTACATATTTGACGCGAACGGTGTTCACTATTTGCAGACCTGAAACGTGCTCTTTCACTGGCGTTGGTACTTCGGGGGCCGAGCAAAAAAGAATCCAAACGATTGCAAATTAGATAACTGGGTGGACGAGGTTAGTTTACCACTTAAGTTTATCTGTCTGACAGTTGCTCGAACAATGGAAAGTAGAGGCTTCGAGCTTCGAAACAAGCCGGTACCATTTGTTTTTTTTGTTTAACGCAGTTATCAGAGTTTATTTTCGAGAATGGGAAATTCAGTAAATACTTTTTGGACCGGCTGTAGACGTTTTTTGGGGCGAGGGCCGCTATCGAGCACCGTGGCCTCTCGCGTAGGTATCTCGCGCGGCGACACGCCCTCTTTTAGCGTAGCGGGTACACCCTAAACAGATGCGAGGACACGCATAAACTTGCGTGTCGCGGGAGATAATCCAGCGATTTTGAGCCGGTAACCGGGAACACAAAGGGACAACAACGGGGTGCTGCGTGTGCACACCCGTGTGCCGCGGACAGACATAAACAAGTCGATAAACCGCGTCCTCCCGATACCAGCTCTGCATCTTTGAATGTTATCGGTCCACCATGCACGAGGGTACCTACATATACATATATCGGAGACACAGCTGACGTTCGAACGCGCCGGATATCGGAGTACGGACACGCTCCAGTGGCCGTGTACCTCCTGAAAATCTCCTGTTCAACATTTTGCTACCATCGACCGCTTTAACCTTTGATCCCGCCAATCGATCCGTAAAAAATCGAATAGGCGACGTTTTTGCTCAATTTGGTTTTAACGAATCCCGACGCGCACGCGTGCTCGCTGATTTGAAAGTACGCGCCCTATAAATCCCCCACGGAAGTCTCTCTCGTCGCGTCTCCCGAACCGGTAAAAACTTCTTCGTTCGACTTCGGAGCACCGCCGTGACTTATGAGCGATCGGCTAATATTTTTCTGTTAGGCGAAACGCCGTGCCGCGGTGCGCCGTTTCGCGATACCCGCACGGCCGAAACGAGTTTGCAATCCGAGGAGCGCCTGTAACTTCGCGAGCCTCTTTTATGCTCCGGGTCGCTTCGATAAATCCTTATCCGGTGGATTGATAATAATAATCGACGAGGACTTACGAGGCTTCCAGCCTGATTACCGTAAACGCGAGATCCCGGCCGATTTCTTCGAATTACGGGCAACGGCTTTCTTAATTGCCGACGACGTGGGTTTGAATCAGAAGTGTAGGTATCGTAGGTGAAATAAATGATAGAGTTCTTGCACTGGTACATTTATTTGCTATGAGGACGATGTGGTGTACACGGTATCGGAGAAGACTGGCCGGGCCCTAGTGTAATGTCTAGTATTTATACTATGCAACGGAAAAAGGCGTTGCGTGGGGGTGAACCTTATTCCTTTTGGTCAAGTCAGAGTTGAGCTCCAATAGGTTCAAGGTCTACCCCCTGTTCGGCGGGGAAAGGAAACCCCCGCGACCGGGTAGTTCTGTAACTCAGGGATGCGAATCCTAACCCGAACCCGGTTTGGGTTTCGTAACCCGAGTAACCCGCCTAACCCGGTTCGAATTCTTCTGTAACCCGGTTAGACGGGTTACTTGGGTTACGAGAACCGAACCGAATTCGGGTTAGGGTTAACCCGGTTACACAAGACTACAGTAGGATCATGGATACCATAGTTGTAACTTTTTAATGTAAATTTTCGATGAAAATTGGAAAAAAAAATTAAAGAACTATATCTCGCATAAGTCTCATAAAAATCGGCTTGTATCGATTGAACATGTTCCCTTGTCAGTATGCTTTATTAGGTCTGAAGCGCTTTATTATTTTATTGCCTGCTACGGTCGCCATCCAAAATTCAAGGACTGTC
Source organism: Lasioglossum leucozonium (assembly GCA_028454225.1). Taxonomy (NCBI): domain Eukaryota; kingdom Metazoa; phylum Arthropoda; class Insecta; order Hymenoptera; family Halictidae; genus Lasioglossum; species Lasioglossum leucozonium. Next base: position 5,905,903 of record CM052208.1, read on the forward strand.
CGACAGTATGCTGTTTCGAAACAAGAAATAATGCCGAAATGGGAAAGTCCAAAATAGTTAACCCTCGGAAGGGTAAGGTAAGGTATGCTGCTTCTGTTGAAACCTAAATAAATGCCGGTATTTTTCGGTTTTTGCAAAACAAGAAATTGCAATACAAGAGGGATCTCTTTTTATCCATAATATATGTACATATATTCGTATATCTCTGAACTCTGAAGTGAACTGTCTTATCTCACTAGTGACCCATTCGGGAGCGAGTTAACCTGCTGTCTCTAGACTCTGAAACCCGCTCGGTGCGGGTTAACCCGCTTCCAAGAGGGGTTAACCGACTCTTTCTAGACTCTAAAACCCGCTCTCTCCGGGTTAGTATGGGTTATACAGATACCTCGCTCGGTTAACCGGGTTTGGGTTAGGGTTAGTCCGCAGTATGCATCCCTGCCTGTAACGGTACACGGCTGGCGGTGCATCTGACGGTAAGGTATGCACATGAAAATGGTAAAAGAATAAAGTCATTTTTCGGGCCTTGCCGCTGTCAGGAAAGATTTTACAACGTATTCCTTCACATCTGCAAGAGGATAGTTTTAATGGTTATTACGGTCGCCAACCGTGTGCCGCTACAGAAGTATTTCAATGATTGTTCTCTTTAATATTAAGGATTTTATCGATCGAAATTTTTTTATATTATATATGTGAAGAATTATCGGCGCAAGGTTCGATCAGTTAAAACAATTAGCTATGTCATGTTGTTTAAAACGTTACGATTCGGATGTGAATCTGTACAACGTTTATTTGGCCACGTTTGCTAAAAATTGTGAAGGAACTGGTGTTTCATCCTAGACCCGCTGGAGGACTCATCAGTAAGGTTATCCAGCGGGCCCTGCCTTAGACACACAAGTGTCGAAAGACTTTTTGAAGAAAGTTATTAATATACTGATTGATGACATTTCAGTAACTAGCGAGAAAGGTTTCGACGATGTGTACCTCTTGCGGACGGAGTGGAAACTAATCTTTCTCAAACTCATTAAATTTTTTCGCCATTTATGAATAATATTGAGGATTTTATCGATCGAAATTTTTTTATATTATATATGTGAAGAATTATCGGCGCAAGGTTCGATCAGTTAAAACAATTAGCTATGTCATGTTCTTTAAAACGTTACGATTCGGATGTGAATCTGTACAACGTTTATTTGGCCACGTTTGCTAAAAATTCTGAAGGAACTGGTGGTGGTGTTTCGTCCTTGTTCTCTTCCTCTCTCTCTTTCTTTCCCTGACATGTTCCATCTCGCAACTTCCACGAACAAAGAAGTGAAACTGGTTCTTCTGAAAGTGAACTTCTCGCAAAATCGACTGGGATCGTTGCTAAACGTCTCTATCGTTATTGGATGCTAAAGGATGTCTGAACAAAAGAGCGAATCCTCAGGAAATTGTCACATCAACGTCCGATCGATAGTTTCGAGCCGAGTCACCGTGACGTTGTGCGGTAGACGCGAGTGTGTCCGCGGATCGATTAAAATCACATCGCCGCCGCGCCGTCGAGAATTCCTTTGGCCTGTACGTGTACACGTATACACGTACATGTAGCGAGTAACCGATAAGAATCCGAGAAGCCTGCGTGTGGCCTGTTGTCTGTAAATATCCGTTTAATCTACCACGCCGCGTCCCATCCAGGCGTGAGTTCCTCGTACGCTGGGCGCCAGTCAGTGAACCGTTCACCCCGACGAACGATGGCTTAATTAAGCGGCACCAGCGCCGACTTATCTTTTATTGTCCCATTCCCATAAATCTCCGGAAACCGACTTCGCTATTCTGGACACCGACGCGACGCGACGCGACGCGCCTCTTCCGTCTCTATCCTCCACGAGACGGACGAGCCGCACTTTTAACCATTTTTCCCGCGTCTTCGTTGCGAAACGAATCTCTCGGCGCGACCGGCGCGATTCTGAACGAAAATTCACTCGGTTATTGAAAATTTCGTCGAAAGAGTGCACCTTTGCAAACAGGGGCAAGACGGTACCTCATAATATTAAAATAAAAACATTCGTCCATTTTAAATAAATAAAACGTTTTATTAATAAATTTGGAGACGGGTCAACGACCCGGCTGAAAACACCGATTCTCGTTCGATCACCGAAGTAAAGCGGCGTAGGGCGGGGAATGCACTAGGATGGGTGACTGCTCGGTAAAAAGCCGGGAAGTGGCCCTCTGGGTGCGTTTCACGTGTTGTTGGCAAAATAGGTGGTTCGGAACCCGCCTTAATAAAAAGTAGGTCCCGCTGAAATTAGGCGATAGTTGAGGATTGGTAAAAGGAGAAGTGGTGGAATGGATTTGAAACCCTGAGACACCCTTTATATTCCGGCTTCTATAAAGCTAGCGCAACAAGAGTAATTTCGTTCGAAGGAGTATTAATTCTCACATCGTTAACACGTCTGCCCGGTAATTAATTAGCCGTTTACATAATGTTGAATGTTACGGACGACACGACCCGATGGAAAATCGTTGGGCAACGCGCGTTCAACGGTGTCGGGTTGTCCGGCTTTCCCGTCGGTAACGACGACAAAATTGAATTAAACAGCAGATAACGACGGACGAGAAGCGTTATCTGACCTCTAATTTCTAGCGACAAGATATATTCCGCAATTAAGTCGAAAGCGTGGCGGAGAAAGGGCAAGAAAGACGAGACGAGACGAGAGGAGAGGCGTCGAGGTGCGTGCGAGAAGCGAGAAGCGAGTGGCGAACGCCGCCGACGCTGCCGCCGCCGCGAGGCCTGTTTTGCATAAAAATTATAAGCCGAATTAATGTTTTCACCTCCGTAAACGCGTGTACCCCGCGTGCTCATGCGCCACACGTAGTTTGCAGTCGGCCGGTGCGTGACTAACACAGTGGTTTATTGCACGTTAATACTGATCCGGTACCTCCGGTACTTTCTCACGCGCGGTCCTCGACCCACCCCCTCTGGATGACTCTCGAAAGAATGCACTTTGCACCGCCAAACTTCTCTCGATTCCGTGTTTAATTATTTTATTTCGTTCCTCGCCTTCCCCTCCCCCGCCCCCTTTCTCTGCCAGCTTCAATTTCGACGGTTCTCGCTATAAAGCTTTTAGGTATTTCGTAGATTGTTAGGTATAAGGGCACCCGATCAGGATCTCTACCGAGCAAAAATATTTCGTACTAGAATATACAAGAAAAATGTACTAGATTTGAAAAAAAAGTACTAGATTTTGAATTCCTCACGTTTCATTCTAATTAGGGGCATTTTATACTATACATATATACCGCATATATGCCTATATACCTAAATATTTCAGATAAACTCAATATAAAACTGCTAAATTCTATTTTATTCTATTATCAGGAAAAAAGACTTCGTGAAGTAGAGAGGGCAAAGGAGGAAGGAAGACGAAACAAGTCCCGAGGACGATTAAACGATATTTTATTAAAACTTTCGATAGGTTGTTCAACAGAAAACTGAGAGCACTCCGTACGCCGTTGCCTACGAATCCTCGGCCGATCGTTTTTTTACAAACGCGAAATTCTTTTATTTAAAAAGAAGTTTGTCATTCACGGGAGTCAACTGTCACTCACGGATACACATACACTCTATCCTACATTTAAAAGAAATTTTTTTATCTATCTTTTCTGTTTTTTTTTCATTTTCTTTTCTTAGTTTTTGTAAACATCTACTTTAAGATAAAATTAGTACTTTAAGAGAAATTAGTACTATTTAATTGTAACGGACCGATTTCGCAATGCTCTGTTGCTCAAGAGAATACCAAGGTTCGTTATAGGTGAAGTGAAATAATGAGACGCGAAATCGGGTTGAACTGGAGTTTATTCTCAAATTTATTCAGTTTTTTTAGTCTAATTATAATATTAAATAATAATTCTGTTTGCGAGACTTCGCGCGACGGCTCGGTTCCCGCGAAACAAGACATGAGTAAAACCCACGGATATAGGAATAAATATATACATATTATATATCCACACATATATATAAACAGGCGAATATTCTCGTGTGTGTTCATATCATGGATATATTCCTATATTCGCCTATGAACATACAACTTTCAGAGCGGAATACATCCTGCGAGAGATTCCGCATGCGAGTTATTATTATTCGGAAGCACCACGAAAGTACTAGATCTGTTGGTGAACGTACTAGAACACTAAAAATTTATAAAAGGTACTAGATCTAGTACGAACGTACTATCGGTGGAGACCCTGCACCCGATCGACATGCACTATATGCACACAATGGATTAATTAAAAAACAGAATTATTCAACCGGAATGCAAACATTATTTCAGCGTTTTGTCAAATTCCGTCGATGCATGTCGACCATTCTAACAGTAACAAGCTTGGAACAGTATTGATTTCGACGGGATTTTTTCTGTTTTCTGCAGGTGGTTTGGCTGACCGCAGTCCTGTGTCCGCGGCTTGTTGCCGCCAACAACCTGACATTACCTTTCTCTTCTCGCAAGACCAGAGAACATCCTTTCAGAGGACATATCTCTCGCTGGTAAGTTGCGCCGAGAGTACATTTTATTGAAAAGAATAAAATCAATGAAAAAGAGGAGAGCCCCTGAACGGATAGAGCCCGCGATACCGGGGACAAAGTTGTTCGGAAATATCGCGCGCATCTCTGTTTCGCTTTGCGATATGTATAGCCGCGCATACCTCGTCACCGTTCCACCTTCGCGCGGGTAGCAAGTTTATCGCGAGCCGCGTGACACGTTTCGACCTGCAGAATTTCAATTTTCAATCAGTGCCGGCGAGCGAGCCCGTATATCTCATCGGCGTCGCGGCGAAGCCTGCTCAATATTTATTACCGCGAGTGTCAGCCTGTCTTAATTATTATTAATGACTCGCGCGGTACGTTCGCCCGGCGAATACGGAATCGGCCGAAGTATCGTTTTACAAGCGGTATCTCCTTTTCTAGTTCCCTTCTTCCTTCCCCCCGCCCCGGGCCGCGCGTTAGTCCAGCAACTGCATTCTATCGCGCGATTTAGACACGAGCCGCTAAGTCACCGGCACGAGTGGAATGTTCTATCGAACCGTGTTCCGGTTCCCCGGATTTTTTCTCCTTTTTCTTCTCTGTTCCGTGTTTCTCGTTCGCTCGCTCGTCCAAATTGCCCTCTCGAAATGTAACCTGGAAGATCGGGACTCGGGAACCGGGACTACGCGCGTGATAGAAATTAAGATAAAAGAAATATTATGAAATCAATTAAAGACAAAGCAAGACACGTCGAATCGATTCTGTTTGTTATCTGGTTGCCAGCCGACTCTAGTCTCCTGTTATTTTCTTTTATTTTTACATCATCAATCCCCCCTAACGTCGCTACGGGCGTCCCCCTCCTGATCATTTGTTTAGGGCGTCGTAACAATTCCTCGAGATATTTGCCGCAAGTGACTGGAAATCGTCGAAAATGCGCTAACGCGCGCGTGACGGCTCCCCGATTTTTGTTTTATACCGAAACGAAGATAAAAAGGAGTAGTTCTCTTGTCTGATCTATGCCTTTCTTTTTTTATTTTTCCTGTTCCCTTCTCCCCGCCACGGCGAACTTTCCAGGACGCAGACCTCGGACGACACGACCAAGCGGATGACTTATCGAGAGATGAACATGATTCTGCGACAGGAAGGAGGCGAGGACGGGCTTCCAGTCGATTGCTGCCCTACGGTATTGGAAATGGTGGAACCGGTCGGCGGTCGAAATCGGGACGACATGTACGTCCAGCTCTATCGGGATGGCCAGAACGCTCAGAGGTTCTTCGAGTACTCCTGCAGGCCAGACGTCCTCGACAAGCCGTGCAGGTTCATCGACCGGAAGTTCAGTAACCAGTCCAGATGTGTGCAGAAGTTCTCGTACAGTTACGCTATCATTGAGAATTCTGGACCGAAGGTACGAATTTCCCGAGACTTCCGAGCGCATTCTCGAGTTTATATGGCAGTTCTCCGATTATATTTAAAAAAAGAATAAGTATTCTGCGAGCAACAACAATTATCCTCCGCTGACCAGAGTTTGTTTAATCGTTCTTTCCAGAAGGGTGTGAAAGGGGAGCACAAGAGGCACCACAGAGAACGTCTGACGTTCACCGCGAACACGGAGGGTGGGTCGATGTGGACGTTGGACTACATCAGGGTACGAAGCGGCTGCAGCTGCGAGGTCATGCCGAAACCGAAAAAGAAGAAGAAGTGCAAGAAGTGCAAGCCAAGGGGTGACCAAGAGTTCTTCGACTTGGAGACGTGAGAAGATTGTCCCATCGATCTCGACGATCGGGTACCATTCACGAAAAAGGCCATACCTCCGGACGGTATGCTCGAGTGTTATAAGCGTATATTGAGACTGATAATTTCGATTGTACGATTGAATCAGATGAAAACGTTACCAATGCCAGGGTTCGCTTTCATACCCCCCGAGGTCTGTATGCTCCGTATCGGCGGCGTTCGATCGTTGGACTGCGATTCTTTATGCATTAAACGTATAAATAAAGTTTTAAACATTCGATTCGACGTTGAAAATTTCATGATCTACAAAATCCTTTACCCCTGCTTTGCTAGTAAATAATCGACGATAGCTTGTACGCTAATTCGCAGTCTACCGATCACATTTAATACGCCTTTCTAATATTAGCATCATTTGTACCAATATATCGTCGACACGATAGAGGTTGTTTTTTTATTATCGTATTTATGTACCGTTTAGCGATAGATTTTACGAAGGAGGTTCCGACAAACTCTATTCTAATTGTTTATGCTAAGATTTACGATAAGCTGTTGCAATAACGATCGCTATAGCCGAGTCGAATCGAGTTCACCGTTTAAAATATTTATCCGCGCATCATTTTTTAATTGAACGATAATATAGTTTTGAAAAAAAAAAATAGTGTGTAGAGTGTACTTAGGCTATAGCGGAACGAAGTCAGTAGAATCTCTGTATTGTAATAACTAGACTGCGGAACTTTATGCAAAATAAAATTGTTCTGCATCTATTTTGGGAAGCATGTGTTAAATCAAAATTCATCCTATTGTTTAATCATTTTTTCTGTTCACACGGAAAACAAGGTAACAGTTAGATTTTTTAAAACCTTCTATCGTTTTATATCTCACCCAGACAATTTGTTAAAAAAATGCTTAAACATCTAGAGTCTGGTACTAACGGATGAACGTCTCGATGAATTTCGTATTTAACACTTAGGTGGCACTTTCCGTTTTTACACGCGGCCAGTTCTTATCATACGCTCATACCTGTACATTGCAGAGTCGTGCCCATTTGTTAAACTACTACGATATAGCCGTAAGAGAAATGTGAGTTTGTCGTTTATTATTAGTTGTATTAGTGTAACATGTTACAGATCTGCGTAGAATTTGTTATGGTAAACTGAAATTTATTTGACTACTTCAGCTTCTATTTAACAACGATTGCTATAATTTTGTTTCTAAAGCACTGACTAGAAGAGCTAAATAATGTTGTGCGAGGTGTTGCATTATCCTAGCAGCCATGACAAATATCGATAAATCCGAGTACGAGATAAGGCAAACTGTTGAAAATTGGAATAGCGAGTTGCATAGTCTAAAGCACGGATTTGTTAAGAGTTGAGTTAAGAGTGTTGCGTTTACTTTATATGTATGTATAGTCGACTAAGTAAATACTTTTCTACGAGTTTAATTTTTTAAATATAAATGATAAAGTATAGATAGACGTTTTGATATAATTAGAAATGTATATGTATCAAAATGTGTATCGATTAACTAAACAAAATACGAACAAAGAGCTTCCACCATTTTAACAATCGTTACGATTTATTTACAGTCTTGTACATATCAAAAAAAGGTACCGAGATATTAACACAAAAATATATTTTTATTCCGCTTGCGTTGTATTAGCATAACGTGTAAAGTATAAGCAATAATGTCGTTTCGTTCAGCATTTAAAAATAGTATTCGATAATAATGTACTTAAATAAATCGCAGTTGTCCAATGTACACAGCTACAATCACGAACAAATAGTTATGTTATGCCATTTCTCCATTTCAAAGTATTTATGAATGTACTATAGTAAATTACAACGTACGTTTATCGTTAAGGATCTTTATGCTAAATTTTTTTTTTACCGATAACAAGCGATTTCATCTAGATAACTCTCGTGTATTATAACTATGCAGCAGGCTTGCAGATTTATGTTCTGTATCGCCGTGTAAACATTGTACATAAATTATATTAATACAATTGTTATAAAACGTTACTCTCTCATTTCCTATTTTATTACTAGGGTTAAAACAAACTACTTGCAATTGGATTAAAACTTTTCAATCGCACTATACAAATTTAAATAATCTAACACAGAGTATAATATGAAAGTGCTCGTGTCCGGAGTTTCGTTGTTTCCGGTAAAGTGCTGCCCTCTACATCATCTTCAATCTAGATCAGAACCTACATCATCTTTAGCCTGTTCATGGTAATATCGCACAAAGCAGTTTTTGATTGATGATAATGTCGCGCTATGTAGTATCGACGGTAAATCATCGGCACAGACTTAGGACACAGACTTAGGACACAGACTTAGATCCTAAGTCTGTGCTTAGGATCAGTACAGACATTGCAGTTTATGGACTTTTCTGTCCACGCTTCGGGGGG